>JAODUK010003401.1:0-11459 GCA_027564635.1 Typhlichthys eigenmanni
AAATTTAGAATGAACAATTGGGCTATTATAATTAGTAATTAAACCATAATAGCCTACGTTTCATATAAAACCTTTTAGCGAGGCTATAACAAAAATGTATTCTGTTTCTGCATTTTATTTCTGGGTGTGCTAGCTGCCTCTAGGTGTGGCACAGGCACACCCTGGCACACCCGTGGCTTCGCTATAGGTGCAACGTTTAAGTGGCCAAGAAGAGCTACAATTAAACGACAAGACAATGTAAAACATATATTTAACAGTTTAGTGGCAGTAAATACTCAGAATAGGACTATCATTTTTTAAACTTATAAAATAACTAACAAGTGTATGGACAAGTGTCACTCTGCTATGGGTTGAATGACATGATGGCAGAACATGTAATAATATAGTCTATTGGAAATCTCTTGGAGCAGCAACAGCACAGTGTATTTGAATGTAACACAAAAAAATAAAGACGTGTCAACAGAAACACCATGGGCTTGGTATAAATACATAGGAGACAAACCAAGAAAGACAGACCATTGGACGAACACAGCAGGTGGCAGGTGCAGGGGGCAGGGGCAGGTGTCAAGCTGAAAATCTTTAGACACCATACAACTCACAACACAGGTGGACTTGATTTTTAAATAGAAACAAATTTAAACAAATCACTTAATTAAATGAAATTAAACTAAATTAAAACTATATCTTCCCCAAATGTATTAATTTTCCTCCAGCCTGATCAACAGAGGGCTGCAGCAATTGCACAATCTTGGCCTCTAGCTCCTTAGCTTTCTCTTCATTCTGTCCCTTTCCTCCATCTCTTGAAAGTTGTAGCCCCTTTAGGACAGACTGCAGGGCATCTGCATTCTTCACTGAGTCCATCTGGTCCCGATCAACCTGGATCTCCTCCACCCAATCCAGGTAGGCCTGTAGTAATCCCAGGTCATCCGTGAAGTTTCCTATGATCCGAAGTCCTGGCCGACGTGCCTGCAGCTCCCTCAACCTCTTCCTCCCTTCCTCTCCGATATCATTCCCGACAATGCTAAAATGAGAATACAACCATTAAGCATGTTGTTATTTGTCATTACACACACATTAAAGTTATTCCAAGTCACTTAATGTCTGAGAATGGTATGTTTGCTTCTCTTACGTCAGCGTCTTCAGAGAGGTGTTCTTACTGAGGCAGTTGACAATGTTCTCTGTTCCATACTCCGTGATGCCAGTAATGTCTACATAGAGTTCCTCCACTGTGGAGTTGTGCTCTAAAGCGCTCCACAGCTCCAAAGCCCCTTCTGGTCCCAGATTGTTTCCACACATACTGTATTTAAAAACAGAAAAAAAAATAAAAAATAAAAACATAATACACAATAAACATATGCACATATGTGGTTTACTGTTGTGCATATTTATTTAAATAATAAAAATACAAAAATACTTACAAGAGCTTCTTCACCTGGCAGTCACTGGATTTCAAAACAGCAGATTCTAAAATAGCTGCTTGCTTATCCAAACAGTTGTATCTCAAACTGCCAAAGATTAGAACAAGTAAGTTAGAATATAATGGTGATTTTATAAGAATAGAATTTTATATGATTATGGTGAATCATTTGTTATCCTGAAGTTGAAATCAACAGATGATTTGTCTGGAAAGTTTGTTGAACTAACGTATTTTTTATTTCTGCCCGGCCTGGATAGTGCTGTTTCTTTACGCTATGAGTCACAGTTGCACTGCAGAAACTCCCCTCTACTAGTTTCAGACAGGATTAGGAAGTGCAACATTTAGTAGGGCTATCAGAGTTAGCATTAGCTCAATACGTGTTCATTGTTGCCAGATTTTGCATGAAAAACAAACTAGCTCATCCCCCAAACAAACCCCAAAACAGCCCAATGTAATTTGCCTCAGCTGCACATCCAGTAACATCACATGGGGGGTGTGATCATCAAGGTTTACAGGCAGCGGCTCATCTGCTTCCGCCAGCTGAGGTTTGGAGCATGGCCATGCAATATTTTGGGTCTGGTTGTTACACAAGGCTAGGTTTTTTTATTGTTCCATAACAAAATATTTGGTGTATTTACATATGAACTAATGCTAGCGAAATAGCAAAGAGGAACTGACTATTTAAAACTTGTAAACATTTTTTTACATTTGGATAATGGCATAATTATATACCATTATATTAAACTTGATTGCACAGTTCAAAAACTCCATAATATTATAGCTAATATTCAATTTTACTCACTAAAGAGATTCACATCGATGTAAGATAGGTCCCAGTCTGTTGAGCCCTCTGTTCCCAATGTTGGAGTAGCCCAAGTTGAGCTGCTCTAACTTGTGCGGAGAGAACTGTAGCACATGGTGCATTGCTGCACAATCCACAACGCTCAGTTTCATTTTGAACAGATTCAGTGTTTTGATCTCTGGTGCTGCAAGGCTGGTGGCTCCTTCCATGTGGAACTCCATCAAGCAGTGGAGAAGATTTAAGGCAATCTGGTTTTCCAGCTTTCTGTTCTTAAACTGTGCCTTGAACCACAGCCCAATGTTGGTGGGAAGAGTTTCACTTTCATCCATTGAGACCAGAACAAGACCATCCAGCTGACCAGCCAAACGTGCCCGAAGAAGTCCCATGAAGAAGCGTGTGAACATCTGCAGACTTTCCACCTTGTCCATATTCAGGCCTTTATTGAGTAGGATGGAGCCAGTAAAGGATGGAAGGACTTCTCCAAAGCACCAGTAGTCCAAAGCCTGAATGATGTGATTGACACAAGAGAGGTTGATAGCACAGAACAGGCCAGCCAGATGCTCCTGAACGGTCAAGTGGAAAAACGAGAACATCTCAACCATCTCTTCTTTAAGTGGTTGTATGATCTGACTGAGAAAGGTACTCTGAACATCAGCAGGTTTAACGCCATACTTCTCCAAATCTGCTCTGTCAAACATGATCTTTTTCTGGAGAAGGTTTTCGTAAGCCAGCTTCCCCAGATTCAGTAGTTGCTGCCTGACCAGTGAGAGCACTTCAGATCTGGGAGTGCTCCTCTCTGTGCCCTTCAGTGCATGATGCTTGACAGCAGTAAACAGGTAGCAGAAGTAAACGTCACTCACTGTTTTAGGTGGCTGTAACTCAAGAGACATAGGATTAACCCCATGTAGACTACCTGAAGAGAAGAACTCTGCCATAGCTGAACAAATGATGTAGCAATAGAGTGGGATAAAAGACAGCACAAATAAATTGTCATTGTTCAGGATATAATTGTAGACGTTTTCTGCTACGTTTGCGTCTTTGTAGAACTTGGAGGTATACTCCTTCACCTGGTCCTCCTCAAAGCCCAACACCACACAACATCTTTGAAAGAAATGCTTGGGAGCCTCCGTAGATGGTCTAGTCGTGAGAATGACAGAGGCCTCTGGTAAGAGGGTCCCTTTGATCAGTCCCACCATCATCTCTGATACTGACAACATGGATCCCACATCTATGTCTTTACTGGGAGCATTCCAGTCTAAGTGGAATTTGAACTCATCCAGTCCATCCAAGATGAAAAGCAAAGATGTTGGTGAAGCAAAAAGCTCTTGTAGTACTGGCTTTAGGTACAGGAAACGGTCTCCAAGAAGGTCCACTAAACTCAATGGGTCTCCAATTTGATTTAGCTCCCTAAAGCGCAGGTCAAAAACACAGGTGAATTGACGCATGCTCTTACCCAAAGCCCACTCATAGACCAACCTTTGTACAGCCACACTCTTTCCTATGCCAGCTATACCTTTAACTTTAACCCTTTTTGGGGGCCGTCCTGATATTCCTTTGGGGCTCAGAAGGTGACATGGGCGAATGCGCTGGCAAGCCTGATGAACATAGATGCGCGCCCGTCTGCTGGCTAGGTCAAAGTACTCATGTTGGCTGCTGTTGATGAAGTCATTATCTTCTGTCACAAACAGATCGGTGTAGCGGATCTCAATATGTGAAGCGGAGTTTGATGCCTTTCCTTCCCCTTCAGAATAGCATTTTAGTTGCTCTGTGCGTTTCAAAAGGGTTGTTTTATGGGCAGAAATTGGAACTGAAACAGAAGGCATACGAACATAGATAATACCAACATATTCCTTCAGATAATCACAAACTTCTGTATATGTATTATTGTATTATGATATATATACTATGTGTGTATTATCACACAGTTATATAAAAATATGTGAATTTTACCACTACGATCTCAGATCTCAACATACCTCGTATACTGGTTGAAATGACACTCCTTCGCAATGTTGATTCTTTAACTACATAAGGAAGATATTATTTTAATGAGTAGTCAAAATAAACTGTAACTAATCTGTAAACAGTTACTGGCAATAGCAGTTAGCGGATGCGTTTAATGACTTGCAGTCTTTCAAACAGTGAATGTAATTGGAGGTATTAAGGTATATTCAGTGGTTAGGCATCTCGTAGATGCATATGGGCTGGCCAGGCAGGTCAGTGACGTTTCGTCTGGTCATTTACCACCATAACCATAATAGATCTTGCCCCATTGAAATTGACATATTACGTTTTAGTTTCTTTTTGTTTCTATTTGGGCAGTCTGCAAAGATTTGATATAAAGCATTACCTTTGCTGTCAGATAAGTTGAATCCCTTGCTCTTCCTATTGAACAGCTTTGCAATCAGACCTTTGGGTTTTTTGTCTGTGGACATGCATGGTTGTACAAATGATGCAATAAGGAAATCATCATTTTTTGTATGGTATATTCAGACCTCATGTATCAAATAAACATGACAATAGGTCATACACTAGACTGTCAGACAAGAGTTTGATCATTTTATCCTAGCTTATCACTTGGAAAGTATTCATAAACCGTTTACAACAATCAGATCCATGTAATAATTTATATTACATGGACCTGACTGTTGTAAACGGCTTGCAGTACAGAATGGTACTGATCAGGCTTGAGCTGGGCATTTGGCAAGAGATCAGAGTGAACAGAATTGTACACAGTTAATGATTTACTCAAGCATTAAAGCTGGGCCAGTTTCATATCAGACCTAGACAAAGATAACATTCTGTTCAGACAGGCATGCTCACCCTCAACCACTGTAAGCCTTGGCCCCTCATCTCTATAATTCATGCAGTGACTCTTCACCCAGCATTGCAGATCCTGGCAGTAGTAGTCCTGTACCTCCCTTAGTACTTCTAGGAACTTTTGACTGCTGTGTTCATTGGTGCACACTGTCTCCAGAGCCTGGGCCACAGCATTGATGGGTGATTTCTCCAGCAAAGAGAGATAGAGAGCAGGGGAAAGCAACTCAGCGTCCCGTAGCCAGCGCAGCAGCGGTGCTGGGTGACCATGTGTCCAATTGAGGAGCAGGTCTCTTTCGGACTGGAGCAGCTGCTGAGCAGAATTCATTGCTTAGAGAAATGCTGCTGTTGAAAATAAGAAGAAAAAAATAAGAAGAGGACAATAGCATTAGTGGCACACTGCTCTTTGTTGATACTCATGGACAGTCCAATTACAACCCCAATTTATGGGTGACATTTCAAAAATCGAGCCCAACAGATACTCGTGCCAATACCCAATACCAAAGAAAATATGAAGTAAATGGGTTGAATTAACGCCACTATCAATAAGTTCAGAAATTAAATAGAATAAGGTCATCATTCTATATTATTTGACAGATATGCAATGAGAAATCATAGAAATTGTACAATTACAAGACATTAACAGTATTACAGCAGTGATTACATCTTTAAACCATGTGGTGGAGTTTTTGAGTGTACTATGGTCACCTGCTGTTAATGTACCTTTAGTTTAATTAACATGTAATCCTTCACAAATAACAGATAGCTGTCAACAACCAAGACAGAGTATATATAGCATAATCATATAAAATACATACCTAAATGAGAAATAATAACTTCAGATGCTGTACGTGCATATTCCTGTATTCCACGCTGGCCATCAAACAGGCTATACTGTGGCTTGTTTGAATTTGATCTTAAGAATTCCAGAAGGAGGAGTGTTGTCTTTGGCAAGAGTTCAACAACTGCATTAAGAGTTCGAAGTCCAAAAAAGTTGAAATCTTTGTATATGTGCCAAATTGAATACTGTTTGTGTGAAGAGCATGTGTATTTAATAGTCAGTTGTTCAAAACATTAAATCTGGGTCAAAATATTCCAGATTTGTACATTTAAAACTTTGCTATCCGGGATCAGGTAATTCATTTTACTTCTATGCCGGTTTTTCAATGCAAAATTTGATTGGATCACCTTGATCCAGATTCAGACTTTTTAAAATGACCAAATCAGGATTACCAGTGCTCTAAACTAGACTAGACTATATAAATTATCACAGTGTTGTAGGCTACTAAATGGAAAACAACAGGTAGAATCGTCAGTGTGGGGTCAGTTTAAATGTTAGAGAGAGACCGACAACAGAACTTAATACAATAATCCATCCCCATCCATCCTGTTTCTTTTAAACAGTCAGAGCTTTCATTTGACCCACAACAAATACATAATAAAATCATTATCAATATGATGAATTAGGTCAAATTAAATATATATTTGTAAGTAGTTTGATATTGACAGCTGTTTGGGCTTAATGTCTACTTGATCTACTTTATCACTGGTTACATTTAAATCATGTAATGTCAGTCATTCTGCGGTGCTTCCTCAGAAGCTCCGTTCCGCACACTGGAAAAACATTGTCTAGGATTGTGTTGTGTTGTGCAGTGTGCATCTGCATTTTTGTGTTGGGCTGTGTAGAAACATCAGATCATTTTCCCAGCATGCACAGAGCATGGGAAGCTAGTGGATCGTGAGGAGATAGCTGCTGAATTTGATAAAAAAGTGTATTTGTTTACCATTGCTAATCCTACATTTTCATCACATTAAAAATATTAATAAATATACAGGAGTATAGATACAAATATTATATTTAACAATATAAAAGTTTTATAAAATGTTCTTCCTGAAATACAAACTGAATCCGCCCTTCTGCTGGGATTAATATAATCCTTTTTTTTAAATCAAATGTATCCCAAACCTATCAAAAAGTTTTGAACAACACAAACTGAACGTTTGAGATAGATCAAAATTGAGATTGTAATATGTGAGCCAATCCGATTTCAGAATCCATTTTATTGTTTTGAACAACCCATTCTCAAGATTTGATACAATCTGATAACTGAAATATGCTCAGATTGAACAACTTGCCCAAAGACATTGAAGCTTACTTATGATCTTGTGAAGAAAATGTGATATGGCACATCATCGAGTGTCAGCGTCATAAGTGATTATAGTGTTAAAGTGCACCGCTAAAAATGTGTTTACAGTGTGAGGTGTTTCCTCTATATTTTGTTTATTCTGGAAAGTATTTTTTTTAGTAAACCATGATCTGTCTATTAAATGAAAAGCTAACTTGTGTTTCATGTAGTATTGTTGAGAGCTACATATTCATATGTTTGCACCAAAATAACATCATAATCTCTAGTCACAACAAGAGAATGAGTCATGCAGTATGTCATGTGTCTTTCCCTACAGACAAAGAGCACAGTTGCATTAAAGGCAGAGTCAGCGACTGTAAGCAATATGCTTTTTTTTATTCAGTGAATATCTACTCATGGTCCACTTGCTGCCCATACACAGCCATTGCTCTGTAAATGGGAACACAAACAAAGTGGTGCAAACCGCACCACAGGGAGAGGTGTTCAAGTTCAAACATCAACAATCTTCAGAATTACCTGACTACACCTTTAAACATTAATTTTATCATTCATTGTTTACACAAAATGTGAGTCAGTTCATTATCATGATTTCTGATTTACAAATGGTTAGAAGCAGATGTGAACATAAAGAGATTGTGTGTGTGTGTGTGTGTGTGTGTGTGCGTGTGTGTGCGTGTGTGTACGCGTGTGTGTGTGTGGGTTGGGGGGAGGGGGGGGGGATACTTAATCTACAGTTTTTGTTACACCATCTCAGTCAGTGCATTAAAATATACTGTACCCAGTACCAATATATTTTGAATTATGTTTCTAAGGCTGTATTACAAATAACACATAGCTACAGTGTATGCATTTGAACTTTGTATTTTTTAATAGTTACCAGATTATTGTGTGCATGTATATGTAGACAATTTAATGCAACAAATTAAGTGTAATGTCTCTAAAGACCTTTTCAGCAAACTGAAGAGGACATGTGATGCAAAATATTGTACTTCAGGGTCATGAAACCTGACCCGCTTCCTCTTCATTGCCCATCTATTTATTTTCCCTATTTTCCAGCTGAGCAATCATGCATGATCTAGGCACAATGTGTTTTGTGGTTCATGCCATTTATGGTAAGTTGTTTTATCTAATCATATATTTGTGTATTTCATTTACACATTTACACAAACTTTCATTTTATAATTTTTAATCAAATTCTTTAAGATTAATATGAATTCCATGTTGTGCATAATTTAATGAAATATTTTAAATTGACATAATCTTCAATAACACAAGCTAATACTTGTTATTGACAAAATATAATCACATAAAAATTATATAATGTCCCAATACTCAAATGCATGTATATATTCTCATTTGAAAGCTTGTAGTAAATGTTTCTATACTGTGCTTGTACAGTAAGTGCTATTTCTGGAAGAAAATATTGGTCTATTTATTTTGTGAAGTTGAATAAACTAGTTATTTTTGCTTTAAATATGCATCCAAATGTCTATTTAAAAAGGGAGAGAAAAAGAAATGCATGGTAGTTGATAGACCGGAGACATGCGACTTCCTCTTTCTAAAAATACCTTTGTTGTGAAATATTTCACAATTTTACCTTTCACATTTGTATTTTGTCCAGTTCACTTATCCAAATCAAAAATGTATGTGGCTATAAAAAGATATAGCTATGTGATATATTTTTATGTTTAGTGTTGAAATTACATGTAACTTAACAATTCTAATCAGATTTCTCATTTATAATCTAAAAACCTTGCTACTTTTTAATGCACCTATTTAACACAGTTTGTTGATGCCAATAAATTAGTTTACCATGAAATGTGTCCTCGGGCTGACTGCCTCTAATAATTTGTGAGTAGGGGGCAGAGGACAGTAGAGGGCAGTAGTGAGTTCTGAATGAAACGTTACCACATCTCTGCCTCAGCTGCTGCCACCTTGTGGGGAGGTGCCCACACAGCCTCTCCTGTGCCTTCCATCCCGGAGCAGGTCCATGCCCTGGTGGGCTCCTGTGTGGTGATTCCCTGCTCGTACACGCCTGCAGATTCACGTGCCCTTGAGGCCACAAAGAGACTGATGCATGTCAGGATGAGATTCAAGGACGGGGGACGCTTTTTCCCTTTTCTCAGTACAGCATTCAACAGTGAGAACACAGCACAGGTCAACAGACTGTACCAGGGACGCACATCTTTTACTGGGCTCATCGCAGACGGAGACTGCTCTGTCCAGATTGACAGGCTCACATCAGATGACACTCGTGACTTTGAGGTCGCCCTAAAAGGAGATGGTGAATTACTTTGGAGTAAGCCAAAAAGTTTCGCTCTAAGAGTCTCAGGTGAGCTTGAAATTGACTGTGTTTAAGCTGAACTGTGACCTACCTCATAATTTTGCATAATCATTACTAAATCTTGCATAATATTTGCTTATAGACGTCCCTGAGGCTCCTGTTATTAGTGCCATTGGGTCGGCCACAGAAGGGCAGTTGGTCACTCTCAACTGCACCATCAGTATTGTTTGCCCCGCTACACCCCCGACTCTCCAGTGGCACTGGGAGAGAGGGCAGGGAAACAGCAGTGAGAAAAGAGAGGTACAGTGGGCACAGAGAGCCGTGTTAGTGGCCACGCTGTCCTTCACCGCGTCATATCGAGTGCAACCCAGGCTCAGATGTGAGGCCGTCTATCCTGATGGAAAAAGAGTGTCCAGTTCAAAGGACCTCCATGTGAGCTGTAAGCATAAAACCGTTGCTTGTTCTTTCACGTTTTGGATATATAGACACTAGCACTACTGCATTCTCTACATTGCCGCCTCATGGTCGGTCTCTGAGGTCTTTAGGCCAAGACCTTTTAACCAATCCCAGAACTCGTTTTAAAACAAGAGGTGACGGTGCTTTTGGTACAGTGGCTCCTGGGCTCTGTAACTCTCTCCCGCTAGCCTTGAGAACCATAGATTCTGTGAACTCTTTTAATTAAAAAACACATAAAAGCACATCTTTTTAGACAAACTTTTAATATGGCGTTGTTGTTTTTTATTTTTTGTTTTATATTTATGTGTCGTTTATTTACTGTGAAACACTTTGTGACCTCTTCTGTGAAAGGTGCTGTATAAATAAGCTTTATTTACTTAGTATAAGCCTATACTTACCCTCTTTACAATTACATTTAAACCATTTTGCTGTCTTCAGTTCCTCCAAAAGAGATCAAGGTTCAAGTGGAGACCTTAAGGATTCATGAAGGGGCGAGTGCATTGTTGGTGTGTGTGTGTAAAGCGGACCCACCTGTGTTGCACTACCATTGGTCCTACACACAACATGGCCGTACTGTGAAGCTCCAGGAGCGCATGCATAAGGTGCGGTTGTACAATGTGACGCGTGACATGAGGGTCCGCTGCACTGCTCACAACCGGATAGGACAAGGAGAGTCCCGTTTGACGGCTCTGGATGTACAATGTAATTACATTTATTTTCCTCAAATTAAAGTCTATCACTGGCCAGATTATTAAAAGGAAAGTGGATGTAATGTAACTTGCTACAATTGTTTTTATGTGTTGTTAAACATTTAATATATTTATTTTGAAAATATAATGCTGTATGCCAAGCTTGCAGCAGATGCAGACACTTCTCAGACAAATATAAAAAATATAACTTTAACATTTATTTTTATTATTTAACTTGTGTGTGTGTGTATATCTGTTAACCACCGTTACTCCTTAAGCCTTTACTCCAGCACCTTTTCTTTCTTTATACAGACAAGCCAGTAATCCGGCCTCCCTCCACCTGTGGCACAGAGGGGTTGGATATTCTGTGTCAATGTGAGGTTAACTCTAATCCTAGACCAGCCGTGACCTGGAGTGTCAATGGCAGTGTTCCACCAAGCGGTTACAACATATCAGTCACATGGGTCGCTGGGTCCTTAACGGCTGTACTCAGAGGTCACATGGATACGCGTCTCAGAGTGATCTGCTTTGCTGTAAATGCATTGGGCAACGATTCCCTCATTTTGCTCCGTGAAGAAGGAGGTGTGTAACACAGCATCAAGCACCATTACTGATTATTTTAAAGCTGCATTGATACTTATATTAATGCTAAATATTACAATACTATTTGTAGTGTATTGGTGTTTTAATTGCTCCAGGGAAAGAGATAATTAATATAATATGAATATGAGACTCCTTGGATTTGCCTATAGTCTCAATTCTTGAATGTGCACTGTTGCTAACTAGGCTCAAATATAAGACATTATTTTATGTAAGACAATCATGATGAGAAATAATATAATAATAC
>JAODUK010003403.1:0-11458 GCA_027564635.1 Typhlichthys eigenmanni
TTACACTACGCTACACACAGACTATACACACACTACACTACACACACTACACACACACTACACACACTACACACACTCACTCTCCATTATATGTTTCACCATTTTCACTTCTGCCTGTAATGCCCACGTTACACATTCGTGAGACTTTGTCGCCTTGCCAAAAAAAGAAATATGAAAAAAACAAAAACAAAGCAATAACAATAGAGTGTGTCTTAATCTTGGTGTCACCATTAGCCATTTCAATAACGCCTGCTGTTAGCAATTTCTATAAATACCAACAGGGATCCATGTTCAACAAGAACAAAGCATACGTAACTAAACGCAAGCCACACAGTGTGACTGGAGGGCGAGAGATGGGTAAAGAGAGCCGGAATAGGGATGTAAATGGGGAAAGGGGAGGCACTGAGAGCTAAAATAGTCTCTGGAGATTTACTTTACATGTGACTGGGTGCAGTGTTTTATCCCAGGCAGAAAATGCATCTCCCAATCCATAAAAAGGCGAATTTCAATCACTGTGTCATAGCGACGCAGTAAATCTACATGCCCTGGACTTACACACTTACCAGCACGCGCACGACACCAGCGCGCACGTGCGAACGCTCACACACCGTCTTGTGGCCATGTCTACGGAAATGTAGTCCGCGGGAACACAAACAGATGATAAACATACAGTAAACATGCAGTAACACATTTTGACTCACTCATAAGCACACCGCAAGCTATGTTTATGCAAGCAAACACGGCTGTTCTACATGAACACACGCTAAAATAGCATGTGCAACGCGATTGTTTGTATTTTCCTCCTCAGCGTTATTTTAATTAGCTTCCTCGTGAGATTAGGATTAAGACCAATTAGGGGAGATTATCAAAGAGGTGCTGAGGCACTGGGGCATGCAGGGTGAAGGCCCAACGTGACTCCTCTCCTCCCTTCTCCTCTCCTTCTCTCATGGGGGAGGCCGGGATGAAAGAGACCTCAGTAAAACACCTTCCACACAGAGGCACACACTCGCAGCGAGACACAAACACGCAAACACCCACACACATATGTACGGGCAGATGCTCAACCGCCCACTAACTACACAGGCAACCGCATGCACGAAATCCCACACGCACGTGCGCAATGTACACCCTTTATGCACACACATGCACGCACACACACACACACACACTGGCAAGCACGGAGGTCTCCCACATGGCTTCGCATGGACCCACCCCCACACGAACACGCATGGCTCACAAACGCAAGAATGCACGCGGGCTGCCAATACAGGATACCGCCAGTCTCAAGCTTGGTGAATTGCAAATACATTAAGGAAATGCCCTGGTTTGTACAGAACGTGTGTGGCCAATCCATCTGTATTGACCAGTCACAGATGGATTGGCGAGGAGCTACAGGATGGGACCTATCCACACCATCGTCCCTCAAGGCGAACTAAAAAACGCTCCAACCGACGCGATCATTAACAGAGACGCCCCAAGAACATCAAGAGAGATTACCAATGGCAAATTAGGCCATAAAAACACACATTAAGAGTTAGGAATGAGGCAAATAATATCGGAAACAACTACACTTGGGTTGTCTTTCTTTTTACCTTATGACAAATCAATGAATGTTGTTTTGGGGGATTACATCCTGGTGATAGATTGTGTATGTCGCATGGGGTTTACTCCCAGGGAAATAAATATGGCTTCTTGAAGGGTGCATTAAATTTATGTTCTGTGTATTCTGTAATAGGAGCGCAGGCCAATCTAATGCCCTGTATTCGGGTGTCCATTCTGTATTTGTCTGTGTGTGTGTGTGTGTGTGTGTTTGTGTTTTCACCAGCCAGAGCCTATAACCTGATGGTAAGTTAATAGCACTCAGTTGTATTATGTGAACTGGTGATTAGATTGGGAGTGGCCTGATTGGTTTGGTCCCTGAAGGCTATGGCTAGGAGTGCCAGGGATCACAGGTCAAACACTGTGGGATCAACGTCACTCATAAGAGCCGCGTTACAATCAGAGCCACACTAGATGGTTACCATTGACTGTGTGATCATTTGTATTGGGCTAATAAAAGGGTGAAGTGTGTCCTTCCTCTCGTCACAAGCCCACCCGAGGAAGCGGTGCGTTCGGGGCTGGAGAGCTCAGTGGTGCGCGCATGGAGAGACATCTGCAAGAGGAAAGTGACTTCCCGGGGACTTCATTAAGATAATCTGGCCACCGATACTAACACGGTTTGGGAGAGGAGGTGAGGAGAGCGCCGAGAGATGAGATGAAGACTTATTAGATCAGACCCACCCAATCCTCTCTCATCACTCACAACAGAGTTCACACACACACAAACACACGCACGTACGCATGCACAGACAGACAGACACACACACACACACACACACACACACACACACACACACAGTCAAGCAGACACAAAGGCAATAAGACGTCGGGAGGGAAAGAGACAAGGAGAGCAACCGCAGATGTATTATGCACGCAGCCTGCGACTGAACACGCAACACACGCCTACTGTAAGAACACACAGAGAACACAGTGGGGAAGTGAACGTCGTCAAATGAGAGCAGATGCAGACATGATGAAGCAAACTAATGTCACAGCAAAATTATCAGTTTAGGCAATATTCTTAAAGTGTAACTTCACTCCAGCTCTGAGCCTGACTCCACCCACTACACAACTTTGAAAATGCGTCAAGGAGCTGAGTGAGGGGAGGGGAAGGGCTGAGAGGGGGACCCCCATTAACATTAATGTTGAATTTGGTGACGTATGAGTGGACGGAGAGTAAAACCTGTCCTGTTGTAAACCAGCCAGATGATGTGATTATTTAACGGATATGACGTGTAGATCAGTTTTCAGCCCATGAAATGCTGATTTTATGAAAAGCAATATTAGCACCAGCACTGATGTGTCTCACCACAGCTCAATCATACTCATATTACATAGTTTACAGCTCAAAAAACAACTTTTAGGGTGCAGTTACACTTTAAGTTAAGGTATGCAACAAGAGGTCTTAAGGTGTTGCAGACACTAGAGGAGTACAGAAGGAGGGGGGGGTGGCAAGATGGCAGAAGAAGAGAAGATAGATGGAGGAAGGAACTAGAAGGCAGATGGACAAAGGGAGGCAGAGCGACATCGTTCCTAATCTAGTTTGCCTGTCGTAATCGTGTCAATGTCACTCTCAATCAGGGAGCCACAACTAAGGCTGCACAACTTCACTCTGATTGGACCCAGTCTTGTCTTTAAAACGACCTCTACGGGGAAGGTTACGTGGCGAGAGAGAGAGAGAGAGAGAGAGAGAGAGAGAGAGAGAGAGAGAGAGAGAGAGAGAGAGAGGGGTAAATAAGAGGTGAGATAAGGGGGAGGGGCATGAGTGAAGAGAGAGATAGAGGGCACAAATTAACTTTATACAGTTATTCCACCCCCTGGCTGTCAGATCCAGTTTGGGTGCCTTTGATTTGGCAGTGTGATGCTGTAATATGGATTGGCCTTTTGTGAATTACTGTACACGAGAAAATAAGCACAAATAGGCATGTGCGAGGAAGGTGCTTGTATGAACGCTACAGTATTCACACAGCTAAGTAAAATAAACAAGCAGGAGCAATGCAGTGTTGATTCGTTCATTCATTATTCAGTCACTGAACTGAGGTGTTATTCTGCTTTACTGTATTTGTACCGTTGCCATCAGGACCGTTGCCGTGCGTGTGCACAAGCACAGTGACTTATGGCTGGCCACAGAACTCAAAGGCATGGTGGGTTTCAGTGAACTGCTAGTGTCTGCAGATTCACTTCCCTAAAAGCATTGTTTACCATCAGTCATACCCGATTAAACAGATCTATTTTAACAGGGCTCTCTCCAGACCAAAAAATATGTTTTATGTTTATATATCATTAAATAGATCTATAAATATAAATATTATTATATTATATTGTTATCGGTGGCATACAAATGATTCAAGGTTCAAAGGTTAAATTTTACTCAATATTATCATTCAAACTAATTACAGATCTATGGCTCAGAGGTATCTTTCTATTCCAGCACAGAGATCAGCCACCGCAGGATAGTCATACCCAGTAATACCATTCCAGCCTCTAGTTTATTTCACCGTGCTTGTGTTTGCATGCTGGCAGGCCACAGTGTGGCATGCAGGAGTGAATGAGCGGGAACATGTCGGTCAGTATATGGAACCAAAACGCTTCAGTATTGCCTCTGATTATGCACTGTAAGCCTAACTTGTTTAGAATAGGAAATATCACTGTGTTCCTCTCTCTCAAATCGATTAGGTCAACTGGTACAGTGGTACGGAGGGCACCCTACTGTACATGGATCCTTGAGAGATAGATGGTTTGTTTATATATGTACGTTCTGGGGAAATTGACTTACAGTAGTACAGCCATTTGAGCTGCGTGTAGAGTGTAAAGTTGCAAGGGGATTAAGTGGAGTTATACCCCCAACATTCATCTTCCCCTTTAAGAAGCTATGAGAACACACCGGTATGAGCCACATACTGTACTGTATACAAAAAACATTCATCTTAGGCTATTTCAATTGCGAGTTATTCCTAAAAATGCCAGTTATTCCTACAAGAGAGTTGGGTCAAGAGATGATTTTGAAATAACCTTTTAAGAAGTCCTTTATTTAATCAGTGTGGTAATTTAATGTAGTGTGTTATTATGTTGGAGGGTTACAGTATGGTCTTAACGCCATTGGCCTGTGGGACTCAAAGCATATGATGCTATTGAAGTGCAGGGTCTAGGAGCTATTGGTCCTGTCTGTTGTGGCCCTTCTGCTGCATAACACATGTTCCTGGGCCTTCATCTTCCAAGGGATGAAATACCCACCCACTCAGCCACACACACACGCAAACACACACACACACACACACACACACACACACACACACACGCACACGCACACACACGCGCAAACACACACACAAACACGCGCGTGAGCGCAGCGACAAAGATTCACTCCAGCAATGGAAATAGAGGAAGAAAGGAGGAACACACACGCACACACTCACATGCAGTAATACCAATCATCTAAGGAAACATTAAACAAAAACAAGCCACCCTGAGTGACAGGCAGGATGAATAAAACATGTTGTCAGGGCGACCTCTCTTCGGCAAGCCTCTCTCTCTCCTCGGGAATATTGCACACCGGTGAATATTCCCAGGAGGCAGCGAGTAACCAAGCCTGGGCGAATCACGGCCACCGCGAGTACAGACTGAGGCTTTGTTTGATAAGTGAACCTGTCTGGAGGAGGTTTGACCGCCGTGTTTGTGCAGGCCGTGCGAATCTGACGACAGGGAAGTTGGTTCTCTTTTATATATATATATATATATATATATATATATATATATATATATACTGTATATTCGTGGGAAATCCAAGGTTTCATTTCTTCATAAGTAAAAGTCAATGTTTAGGAAATGGCCAGTGAGAATCCCCTCTATTATTATGGTGATAGCAGACACTTACTGTACGTACCCCCGCCCATCCACCAACGAGTCCCTCCACACCCGCTCCCACCTCGCTCTAAATCATGGCCAGCCTAATGCATGGATCCATACTGCTCCGGGTGAATTAACGTTAGTAATAAGATATCGTGGCTCCGATTGATCCTCTATGATCCCGTCCACTCCATAAACCGGCCCGCCATCACTCTAACGCTGCATTGATCCCACTCGACCTGCTAAGAGTTTGGCTTGGGCTGGAGTGATGGGCATGTCTGGGCAAGGGATAGATACTGGTATAAGGGAAGATAAGTCTGGGACTGGCACTATTGCCATGCCAACAGAAGGGCTGTATATTCAAGCTAACCTTTTTGTCGAGTCTCTAGTTTTTTTTTTTACACTGCGTGTTTAGGGAGAGCGCATATCTGAACGTACAATAAGTAATCCCTTACCTTCTGAAGTGTCCTTGGGCAAAACAGATTTACACACAACACTCTGACCTCCTTGACCAACATAAGTGTGCCAAACGCTATAGAATAAAGTGATGGTTGTATGGCTGGCTTGGGAGCGGGGTAGGGCTATATTTGGGTCTAGGCCCTAGGCTGAGGTTGCGTTGGGAAGTTGGTACTGGTGCCCAGTGCTGGCAGTGCCAATGAAACCCCGTTCAGAGTTGTCAGCTAACTAACCATGGGCCACTAATGAATCTCCTCTACTGCCAGTTGGTCGCCGAAAGAAAGACATGGAGCCAAGCAGAAAGACAGACAGACTGAATGACCTGTTTTATATTGTCCAAGCAGACTGGAGAAGATAAATTCAGCCCACATAGTCACACGCCAGCTTGCCTGATGACAGAGCAGAAGTCATTGAAACCATGTGAGGGCATTTAAGGGGAGCAGATTATTCCAGGAAACTGGTAGTCACTGTCAGTGTTTTGGTCTGCCTCGGAGAACCTGAGATTGATTTACAAACCACCAGAGGGCCAAGTGGAATTGCACCGGTCCCCGTCGGACTAAAGACACTTAAGCGCAGGCTGGATGCAGGCCAACTGCCAAATACAAACACCCTCACATACACATATTGTGTTGTAGGCACACACACACACACACACACACACACGCAAACTGAATCATCCCAACACATTCCCGCCTGTCGGAATTACAAACTGGACAATAGCCCATAGTCAATCAAACCAGTTGGCTTTGAAGATACAGACACAACAGTAACACACGCACGGAAACCTATTGAGACGAGATATTCTGTTTCCTGTGTAGCCTGTGTGTCTGTCTTTCCGTCAGTCTGTCCGGTCACAGAGTTATCATGCACAGCTCAGTTGTTAGTATACAGACAAACAGCTCATTTGGCAGCAGCGACAGACAGGCAAAGAAGCCGACAGGCGCAAACGCAGACACTGACCAAAAACTCTGATGGCAGCGGACATGAAATGAGTAATACTATATAATATCTAACAGGTTTGGACCGGTGGGAACAATGCTGTATAAGCAGCTCACAGGGCCAGATAAAAGAAATCAAAAGAAGAACATATGCTTTTTTTCTCTCTAGCACACACATACACACACACACGCATACTGTACACACACACACACAAATACATACTGTACACATGCACGAAAATGCACACTAAATCATTCAACTGCAGATTAATCTGAATTTAAATTATCTGAAATTAGCTGTATGTGACACGCACACACGCACACACACACACACAAACATTATTGTATATGTAATAGCGTATGTATGTATGTAAGCATACAGGCACGTACACACACACACACACACACACACACACACTACTGTACTCTCGGAAACAAAAGCAGCTTTGATGACAGAACAAACACTAAATATACACACAGATGAAACATGCTGTATACACTCTGGGACAATGCAGTACCTTCCAGAACAAAAGGTATCAACGTCGTAATTAGTGCACCAGCATGACTATTTGTTTATTCCACTGTTTCCTACGGCATGTCATACGCTCATATCAAAGCTCCGCTTACGGCAGGCAGGGCTTTGAAAGTGGGCCACGGCTTGTAAAAACGCCTTTATGTTCCTCGGAGGTACACTAAAGCACTGAGAAACAATGAATGTTAAGTTCCCATTTGTACTAGAACGTATGTGTGCGTATCGGTGTATTAGTACATGCATCGCAAACGTGATAGCGCGTGTGTGTGTATGCGTGTGCGTGCGCGTGTGTGTGTGTGTGAGGGGTGCGCATGTGCCACATTACTAGCCCTGCTGTTGTGTTTAAGTAGGTGTTGTTGATTTAATTCCCTCTTTTGACATTGTTCTTTCCCAGTCTTTTCTCCAGCTGACAGCATACTGTAGGCAGCCCTCACACTCGGCTAACAACCCTGGCTTCCTGACGCACATGTAACCTAATCACTAACACCATCTGTTAATTATGTTAATAGAAAAAATGCCTTGGATGCTATTCGCAGCCATTCTCTGAATTTGCACCCCGCTCCCGCCTATCGTGCTCCCTTTTTCTCCCCTTCCTCCCCCCTCTCACGCCGTCTCTCCCATTTTTCACTCCCGTCCTCCTTGTACCGCTGCTAATTCTGTCTCATGTGCCTTACAATCCCTTACAATCCCCTCCCCCCTCCTGACGCCGTCCAACCTTCTTACTGCACCTCCCAATGTCCCATGCCCGCTCCCACGCGCACACACTGCGTCCTGCACCCCAGCCTGCTCTCCCATGGGTGACTGTTCCCCAGCGGTGACTCAGAGCAGCAGGCAGGCAGGTCGGCTGGCGGGAAATCCCCGGAGAGAGACTGTCTGAAGCCAACTTATTTTGGTGAACGATATCGATCCCCCACCTCTACTTAATTGATATTCACTATGCTAATCCCCGTTTATAAATCGTAGCCGTTATCGATCAGGCTCGGGACATAATAAACTTTGTATTCCACCAATGCACAGAATAAGCGTTATTGTAATGCAGGGAAAACATCATTTAATAGCCGTATACAGCGTCGGCCGTTATATTAACACAATCGAGCGGCCGATATAGCCGCGCATAATCAGAGATATAAGCACTGTAGGCCTGATGGCATTGCGGCGCTCCCACGGGAGGCCTCCGTGAGCCGGGGATGGAGTGGGCAGGTTGCCCAGGACAGGCTGCGCATACTGGGGCACAAAGCCCAGACTAAACCATCTGTGTGACTGGGGGAATCAAGAGCAAAATAAAATAGTCTAGAACAGTTCATACCTTATGTGTGACTGGGGGCAATAATGCAACTTGATAGGCCAAAACGGTGCACAGTTTCTCTTTAAAACTAATGGGGCATAAGTATCAGCCCCTACCCATGTGCACACACACACACACATACACACACTACTAAAAATGTGCTCTCAACTTGGCTAGATTCGAAATAGTACTTCAGGAAATGTTGACCCTGTAGCAGCAACGCCTATTGTAAACTATAGTAAACTGTACTGGTAAACAGAAGAAACACATTCAGGTTAAGGGGATTTCACACCACCAACTCTGCTATAATAAAACACATAAATATCCCCGGGGTCATGAGAGGGTTAACACCCCTTCACCTCACTGTTTACACTCAAGCCTACACACACACACACACACACACACACACACACATAGAAAGAGAGAGAAAATACGGTAAGTGTACACACTCACAAAAATTCAGAAAGAGAGAAAGAAAAAAAAAACAACAACACATACAAGCATTCCATCTCATATCATTCACACACCCACACATCATGCACACTAGCGACCGCACACACACAAACACACACAACACCCAAGCACCCACTCACCCTGGTGCCTGGCCCCGCCCACTGCGGTGAGGCCGCAGGTAGGGGCTTTTTCAATACTGGACACAAGTTGTTTATTCTGCTTAAGTGTTGTGAGAGAGGCGCTCGCTGGGTGGCCCACTGAGCAGAACTGGGACATTCACATGACTTATAGGCACCCATAGCGACCATAGAACTATATGGTAGCGACACACACACCCACCCACACACACTAGTATAGTCACATATCATATACTAAATGCAGACAGGACTGGCGCACACACGCACGCATATACGCACAAGCTAGTGAAGGCACTGTATTGTCCTCTAGACCTCTGTATTGTGGCGTCCTTCAAACGGCTGCTGTTCAATATAGCCTGGAGGTGAGCCGGGGGAAAAGGGCGCCAGCGACGGTAATGGAGAGCGGCTAAGAGGGCCGCCCGACCCGCCCTCCGTTTCTCCCCATCTGAGGGAAGGAAGAGGGCGCCTCCCAAACAGCTGCAAGGCGGCAGGATGCCGGCGTACACCTTTCTGGCGCGGGGAGGCCAGGGTGAGGGGGCCAAGGTTGTGCCTGCTTGAGGAGGCATTCACCACTGGGCCTCCATCTGTCCCTACAAGCACCTCCTCATTATCCTCCCTGATCCTACTTAGCTCATATCCTTGCACAGACCTTAAAGATGGAGGCAGCTGTCCTGGAGAAAGATTGTTATTATTTCAAGCTAAACAAAAACAATCCCTTCAATATACTTCACTATACAGAGATTAATGCCTTACATTGCTCCGCCCCCTTCCAAAATATTGAACACGCATTGCCAAGGCTGGGATAGTGTTGTGTGGTGCGGTCTGCACCACTTTGTGTTCCCATATACAGAGCCAGGGCTGTGTATAGAATTATTTTTCCAGCGCACACACACATTTGGATGCTAGCATACCGCGGCGAGATAGCTGCTGAATTTGATATAAGGTGTAGTAGCTTACAATCGCTGTATTCACTTTTAATGTATGAATTCTGCATATGCATACAGCACATCTATAATGCTAATGTGATGCTAGTTCATAAAACTAGATTTTACTGGATTCTTATCTGGCATCCGTTGAATAGATGTGTGAATAGTGTCACAGACATTTATTGAGATTAAATGGAAATAGAAATAAAATTAAATAGTAAAAAATATATATATATATACATTATGTCAATTAAACAGAGAAACCAAACAGAATATTTCACTGTTAATGTTGCGTGGAAATGTGTGAACTAATCTTGAGATAAGGAAGCTGTGCAGATAAGGGTTTTACAATCCGATATCACTTTAATGCTCTGCTCTCTGGGGCAGAGCAATAGTCAAGCTGTGATCCTTTAGTGCGTGCAACACTTTCCTCTGATGGTCACATCTGCGGTGCAATTATCATACATTTTCACATCCACACCCTTATGAAATACCAGGAACCTTATGGAACTTGCTCTATGACGGGATATATGATATTCTACCTCCCATTCAGGCTTGGAGACTGTATTCATATTCACCAGCGTTAGCAGGGAGCATATTTTACAGGTGGCGTGGAAAGCAGTCCATACAGCTGATAACAAAAAATAAAAATGACACACAAACACATCAGTGTGTGTGTGTATGTGTGTACAGTATACTGTACTGCTGTGGAAAAAAAAATATGAATGAGAAACAAACAAACACATTTTGGCACTCGGGGATTGCATGCACACATAACTGACTCACTGGCAAAATGCCCCACCACATACACACACACAATCTGGAACGCTGGCAAACTCACACATTGTTACTGTAATTCTCCATCTCATGAGAAAAAAGTCATGCTATCTCAGGATATAAATATCCATCCACTCTGTGTTCGCAGAGTGGGCTAATGTGGTGCATGCGTGTGTGTGTGTGTGTGTGCGTGTGATGTGGTTATACGGCAGCTGTATCTTCTGGCATGAAGTGTGTGTGTGTGTGTGTGTGTGTGTGTGTGTGTGTGTGTGTGTGTGTGTGTGTGTGCGTGTGTGTGCACGTGTGAGCAAGCACCCGTGCGTGTATGATCAATGGCCATCAGACATAGGTTTGAGAGGCAGAGGAGTCCAGATGGGGCAATTTTGTTGCCCATTTTCCCCAAAGATTGACCCTGCCTCCTGCACAACCATAAGAGAGAGAGAGAGAGAGAGAGAGAGAGAGAGAGAGAGAGAGAGAGAGAGAGAGAGTGAGGGAGAGAGAGAGAGAGA
>JAODUK010003404.1:0-11457 GCA_027564635.1 Typhlichthys eigenmanni
GGTCCACTACCGTTAGTATCACTGTGTTCCCTTGGGATGGTGGGAGACCGGTGACGAAGTCCAAGGCGATATGGGACTATGGTCTTCGGGGTATCGGTAGTGGTTGGAGCAGGCAGGCTGAGGGGGTCGTGGGGGTCTTGTTCCTGGAGCAAACAGGACAGGCCGCTACGAATTTATTTAATTTATATTCTCAACACATTTCTAGCTGCCATCCATCCATCCATCTTCATTCGCTCGGGTCGCCATGTAAAATAAGATGCCACGTAAAATATAAGACACTATTAACTACACATTAATAATCATAATAACCTAAGGTTTATACTTAACTATTTAAACAGTGTGAAAAATCTTCCCAATGGGATGTAGAGCCATGCAAAGGAGGTACATTTGTTTTTATCAAACTACGCACAGAATTATATGTATTGTTAAAGCAAATATATAATAGCCTACATAATTTGCATGTGTAACTATGAAAATGTTTTTCAATGTAGCACGTTTTCATGGTTACACTTGCTAATTATGTGCATCTGCTAAATTATAAACATCCATCCCAATTCAGATTTTGAAGATGTGTGCAATTATAGATTTTTTAGTCTACTTCTTTAAGTACTGTAGTTCAAAATGGTTAATCTGTGTTACTAAAGTCATTAAAATGGTCTATTCATTTATTAATTTTTTTAATTTTTGTAACATTTCTAAGCATATTCTAAGATTACATACATTACAGTACATACAGTAACAGTAAGTAAACAAGTAAAATCATTTTCTTGGGTTAGTTAAGGACAAGAATCGGGCATAATTCCTGCTTTTGAGTAAGATTGACTGAACGAGTTCTTTCTGGGTTTCACTATAGATGGCGCCAATCTCATCCATTTCTTTATATTACCCCTCACCACTTCTCTATCAGACGTACATAGTGAATGTGACGTTAAATATAAAAACGTGATGGGGCAAATGGAAAGTTCTTTCCAGTTCTCACCATGTGTGCATAGAATCAGAATTCCCACTGCCAGCTTCACTGCACACCTAAATCCAGGGACATTCAGCACTCTTGGGAGTGTCATCCCCGCTGTTTCTGTCAGGCCTGGGAGGAGTGGTGTTAAAAGGCATAGCAGGGATGTAGAGGAACACCGTTATACAGCAAGTCCATTCCCGTGTGATAAGGTAGGTGGTCTGCCCACTGCACAGCAGTCTGCCACTGCATCGAAGCCGTTTCTCAGGACTAGAAACTCTTGTGTTGGGACCTATAGCACATGGCTCCAGCAATGACCTCATTTCAAAACAGATCAGTGCAGAAAGGTACAGACCGCTCTTGCACTGTCCCCTGTACCGTGTGCACGTGCACACACACGCACACACACAGAACCTCACTCAGTGGTTCCATTCCAACCTTGAGATTATTGAATGAAACTGATCCCTCTGCTTTTTTTAGACAAACACAAAGTCAATATTAGAGCTATTTTTAAACACAGACCCCACAAATTTGAAACTGCAAATGACAAGGCAAATCCCAGGTCTGCTAATCTTAGACAGCCAAACAGGCTAGACATAATAAGCAAACACCTGGGGCCCTATCTTACACCCAGAGCAAAGCGGCAACGCTAGTAACTTGCTAGTTTCAGACCGACGCAGATTCTCCCGATTTCTCCCGACTAGCGCCTACAGTAGGTTGTTTAAACAGCAAATGCACTTGTGCCCATTTGAGCGGCCGTGGGTGTTGGTCTAAACATCTTGAGGCAGCGGAAATTGATTGCATGAATGACCAACAAAAAAACCTTGTCTAAAGTCAATGCTAAAGATAAAGATTATGCGGCGCATTTTTAATATAGTAGCGCCTATGGCGGGTGCACAACGCGGGTACACTCTGCTTGTTACACACACAAAAATGAAACAAAAAAACTGAAGAGTACAATGTGAAATATTAGTGTGTAGCCTCCATCAACATATGTTAAGGATCTTTGTTGGATCCTGCTGTAGACGGCTTGCTCGTGCTCTCTCCTTAAACTTTGCAAACCCTCCGGTATAATAGCAAACAAGGTGCAAGCAAGCTTTTTAGAAAGCAATGGGGGAGGATTTTATTTTAATGATGGTTTATTATTGTATGTTACGCCTGAAACACCCATGAATAATGAAGAGAGTAAGTAAGTACAACCCTTTTGAACCATGCGCAGTGACCGTTTATCCAACGTTAAACTAGCAAAAGTGGATATGTACCTAAATGCAGTTTGTACACTGCACTTTATACCATGCACTTAGTTAAGATAGGGCCCTCTGTGTTGGTGTTGGAGCAACGGGACAACCAACCTAATCAGTCAATAAGGGGAAACATAATTATGGTTTTGCATACCAGTAGTACACTTTGAACAGCAATGTGGAGCCTCGCTTCAGTTCAGCCCACCAATAAAATATATTTTCTTATTATTTTTTCCCAAATCAGTAATGTTTTGCAGTGACATGCATCAGAAAATATACAGTATTGACTATGATTAAAAAGATTTAGATACCACAGTTGTAGTAGGATAAAGATAGACCACATTCATCACAATACCAAAACAATGCCTTATAAAATATTCAACTTTTATTATTAGTATTATACATATATTGAGTATTCAAATTAAATGTTATCTCCAAATATCATTAGCTTTTTCGACACCGTTTTCCCAGGATGAGAGGGGGGGTACCTTCTCTAGAGCTGGAAGCCCGCTTTCGGCCTGAGGTCTCAACGTCTCTACAAAAGGAAGCATTTGCATATGTTTGTTTTGACATTTTGCTCTATGAACAAACAAAAACCTTATTGGATACTTAGATATACTTGGATATTACTGTACACTTCATGAAATACTGGTCTTATTTGCCAGTTGCCACTGTTTTGCTACAGTGTATCGACTGCTGTATGGAAATTATAGGAGATTGTAGTAGTGAAAGTGACTCCAAAGTAGGGCTGAACGATTTTGGTAAAATATGTAATTGTGATTATTCTGACAAATATTGCGATTGCGATTTCATTTTCACGATGAAAAAATTACTGTTTTCCAAGTCGAGCTTTAGTTCAATATTCAATGCGTAATATACTTAAAATGTGATGGCAGAGCATTACTACATGAGCTAGTGAGACCAAAGTTTAATTTCTCCATAATTCTAAATCGCAGTCTTTGCGGTTAGAAAATTGCTTTTTATAACATCGCGGTTATATCGCAAATGCAATGAATCGTTCAGCCCTACTCCAAAGCTGCATTCCAGCTGCCTAAGCAATAACAATATTCTGCAGCATGTAGGCATGTCCCAATCGGACAGGAATGGAATGCAGCTGCCTTCAAGAAATAAAAAAAACACGTTGGACAGCCAAAGCAGAGGTCAGAAGCAAATTATAATTTTATATAATATTATAATTTACTATTCATAATCAGAAATTAACAAGCCAAAAAAATATTTACTTATTGGTTCTATATGTTTATGCCATAACCTCCATTTGTCAATAAAAAAAGCAAGAGCCATTTATTAAAACTAGCAGACAAGCTAATGAGTGAATAATAGACTCTGTCCAATAACAGTACATGTTAAGATCCCTGCACGGGCCTCAAATCTAGGCCCTGGCCCTGGAGCCTGTGTACATGTAAAATGACAAGAAACCCTGTGAATTATTTAAAAATGTGCAATAACAGTACTAGCTAGAAATCCAGATGACGGATGCACAAAAATATGGGTGTGTCTCAAACATGACTGAAATGGCACATAGCATAGAATGTCAGAACACTGGAATTAATCTTAACAGCCTACCCCATTTCCTTAGTGCTGACATGCTTACAGTGGCCTATGTATCAGACGTTCAGCACAAGGTGCTTATGTGATGTAGTGCTAATGAACAAACGGACTAGAAGCTAAGGAACATCTCTGACACACAATCAGCACTTGTATGGTAAAAGTCTGTGGCTAAATCATGGGGATCAGGGCATGTTTGTTAGCCAGCAGGATAGAAATACATTCACCTCCATAATGTCCTTCCTAAACCGACAGGGCTAGAGTATATATTGTAGCACTAGTGTCATTGACAACAGCACATCAATCTGCTGCGAAAGGTTTGACGTGAATAGCATTAATCTACATGCAGCTGCAAACAGGCCAGTTGGTCTAATTGGAAATTCAGATAATAGCACATGCAGAAATTACCTGCAATAAGCATTCATATGAATTGATAAAAAAAAAAACAACAGCTGAAAATTGTTTATAGAACTTGCCTTAGGTAACAAACATTATGAGGCTGAGAGGTTATTTTGGTTTTAATTTGTGTGTTTTTTTAACATCATAATGTCGTACTAAATTCTTACTAAGACAGTAGAATCACTTACTCAAAGCTTGTGGAAGCCTCTGGACCAAAGATGTCTGAAATAGAACTAAGGACAAGAAAAGGAAAAATAGGGAGAGAAACAGGTAAGGACACAGGGAGCAAGACAGAGAGAAAGAGAGAGAGGACACTGGGTTATTGATTATGCTTATATTAACACAAAGGTTGTCGCAGAGTAGCATTCCAATAAGAACAAGTAGAAGTGTCTGAAACTACTGCAGCACTGAATTGAGTCTTAGTCATCCTTTTAAACACAAAAAATAGGCTATAAATAAACCCAGTCACCCTTCAATCTTTTGATGCCCATCCTTCAGACAGTGCTATCGCACTAGTCTGGTAAAAACTAGCCGGATTTGCAAGCTCCAGTTCCGCAATATATATTGTACGCTTTGTACATTAGTCTTGGAACAGTCAATTCAAAAGTGTTTGTCAAGCAGGCTGTGCCAATAGGTGAGGTGACAATAACATAATTAGGACATGATCAGAGCAACTTGCTAGGCTATAGCGGCCTACGTGACCACCTTCAACCAACCAAAGACCCACGTGGGGAGGATTTTCCAAACATAGGCACTTAAAATGTTGTCGGCACAAACTGAACTACCCACCTGGATACAGATTTATCAGTGGTCACTGGTCCTATATTCAAGTCTCAAATGGATTTGAAAAGTGTTCACAGACTCATTGCAGAACACAGATAATCGTGGAGGCATCACTTGCAAAATCAGGACAGCTTTACCAGGCTACTAGTAATCACTCGCCATACCAATTCAAGTCATATTGTCCCTGTAGCTATTCCACGATCTATCATTCTAGAGACAGCATGTCAAAATCAAACAGTCACGGTGACAAAACCCTTACTTGTTGTACTGCATGAGCCCAATGTGGCTTCCTAATAGCCATTCAGGAGCTTATAAATACCACGGGGAGTAGGAGAGTGCCATTGCAGTAGCAGGCAGGCCTGGATAAGAGTTGGCACCAAAAGCAACAATATGGCACATCAAGAATGAAATTAGGATTCATAGAACTGACAAGACCAGAGTCTATTGTATGGAGGACAGAGTGGGTCGGTGAAAAATAGAATAGAAAATATTGTCCTATGATTGTCTCATGTGGTGGTGCCCCGCTGAAGTAATATGGACACCTGGGTGACACAGAGGAAAATGCAGCAAATCAATCCATGCTGTTCTGTATAGGCTGCAACATGTCTTTCAACCACAGACCTCATATATGAGGAACATTCTCTCAGGATGAGGCAGAATGTATTGAGACAGGGCTTTCAAACGGTTACTAGTTTGTGCTCAATGATGGTTTAGGAAAATATTTTGACACCTCATTTTGGTTGGGACAGCAAGCAATCATACTGTAAGGGTAAATGGGTAAATGGGCGCATTTATAAAGCACTTTTATCCAAAGCACTTTACAGTATTTTGCCTCATATTCACCTATTCACACACATTCATACAGCGATTTCTGCCATGCAAGGTGCAACCAACCACTGGGAGCAGTTGCGGGGTTAGGAATCTTGCACATGGCATCTTGCTCAAAGATGCTTACAGGTAGGTCAACACCGGGGTTAGAACCCAAAAACCCACGACCTTCCCGACACCAAGACCACTAGACCATCCTGCCCCTTAGTTTACTGTATTCATAAGAATATCCATGATGTAGGTCTGTGTTTACAAAACCATAAACACCAAACAGCAATTTGACACACTGGTCTTCAGGATTACTCTAATGGCTAAAAAGATGGGTTAGTAATTTTAGAAGGCTCAAGGTTCAATTCAAATCAGGCAGGATAGCCTAAAAACACCTGCTAGAAGTGAAACCATGCCATTTGTTATGAACTAGCATTTAACTCCACCCATTTTCTTATCATTTTGACATGGCAGCCAATTAACAATTTCTCATACAATAAGCCAAAAATCCAATACCCAGCCACCATTGAGGGCAACTGCCCAAGACTGCTGCAGATTCAGGCACTACAGGGGTGTTCCAAACGAGAAGGAAAGGGAAGCAGGTGTAACATACGACTGTGCAGATGAAAATATTCTGTATCATCGATTTACCCCTAGCTGTGAATGACAGTATGCAAACTCTATTAGTTTGATCCATTATAATGACTTATAATGCTTTCACTGCACTGTCTAACAATGGCAGCGATTTGTCAACATGGATTTTACAGTATATTTTACTTGGCCATTGTAGTAACAACATCCGCGGATGACTGGTGACCATGCCCGACAACACATAATAGTAAGCCTATAAGGCAAAAACACACTGCCCATTTATCAGACATTGATTATTTAAACTTAGCCTACCCTAGGCTAAGAAAATTAGTAGATATTTTCCTTTTTCTATTAGTAGATGCGTAATATGTCTGGGAAATAAGAATACATAAACACACCGCACTGAGCTGGCAGCATGTGGGCGTGTCAGCAATTTCTACAGCTTGTGCAAAAAAATACTAGTGCCGAAGATAGCGACCATTAGCCTATATAGCATTGTCCAATACACAAACAAACTGTTTCATAAGCATAGCATTGTGTAATAAATAGATTTGCTTAAAAAAGCCTACGTGTTTTTCTAAGTTCACGCTCCACATGAGTGAGTTCCTGGTTGTTCTGTCTCACTACACTCCATTAATTGCAATTAGACTACTTTTTCTCTGCACTCTCACTGCATGAATTAAACGATGAAGCCCAGACCGTCACAGCGGCTCACTTGGAGGTGGGCTGGTTCACTATGGCTCCACTCTAGAGAAGGCCCGTCTCGGGCGCGTCGCGGTACAACTTGATAGTCGCACATAGCGCAAATAATCAGTGCGGTGCGGCTTTATGTGGCCAAATGTGCCAGTGGAAAAACCCTGGGTGTGTGTTTATGTGCGTCCCACAAACCATTTGTTTTGGTCTGAGATGTTAGTGCTCAGCAAGTGTAACATGTAGTGGCATAAAAAAAAGCATTAAGTTTAGACTCTGATGAGAGAAGAATACAATATATATTTGTTTATTAAGTGGGGTTGGGGGCATTGACAAATCCTATATTAGCTGCTGGGTAGCTTTTGAAAGCAGAAATTACATCTTACAAAGTAGACTAGATAGCTTTGTGCTTTGGGCACAACCTGGCTGTGAGAAGTATTACATTATTAATTTAAGTCAGATGGAATGGTATTTTCATTCAGTTTAAAGCTGGCACTGCCTGCTGTTGAGGGTAACACATTGGACTGCCTGCTGGTAGAACCCCAACACAATTACATGTATTCCACTGCTGTGAAATAAAACACTTTAAAACAGTTGGAAAAAGGCTTATGCTTGGGCTCAACAAAGAAATCAAATTGCTGATGGATTGAATACATCAAGAATGTTTTGTGTGTGCGTGCGTGCGTTAAGAATGTATTTCAGTATATGTAAATAAAATGTCCTATTGCACTCTTGATAAATATCAAAGAGAATGTTTTGCAGGTGCAAAAAGACACACACATACTTAATATATTTCATGTTTCAGACAGCCCTAAAATAGTTATCTTCTCCCGCACATATTTTTCAGTTGATTGTTACTTGTGTAAACTGCCCGCAGCAGGTGTGTCTGCATTTCTTTGCTAATTGCAGCAATGTTTATAACTATGTTGTCTAATGCACAAACTTTCAAAAGCACAACGTTGGTAAAATCAACAGATTCGCTGAATAAAAATACATATGCTTATAGCACAACTTTAAGCCATAGCGTTTACACTAAATAAAGCCTGATTCATACTCGTCTGAGCCGCAGTGGCACGTGCCATAAATTCCGTCTAATTTGTGGATGTGGCCTGGTGTGTTTGCTGTGCATGGCCTGCACATTCAGATTTTTTGTAACTACGCACAAACAGTTCAGTCTTCTCCATGTTGGACAATAATGCAGATGGTATGCAGAATGGCTGGAAATAAACACAACACAAGTAGCAAGGAAATTTGTGTTTGATAAATTATCTTTTTGTTGAAACAATGCTTCTTGGCAATACATCTCATACCATTGAAAAGCCTGATTATTTCTCTTTTAAATGCTGTAAGGAACATGTATTTGTGGGATGAGCAGCAGAGCTGAGTATTTGGGTTTCACCTATGAAAAATGTGCCAAACAGCTTTTCTTTGCTGTTGACATTTGTTTGGTGGATTGTCTGATTGGAAGTCTTAAGAAACAAGACATACTGGCAATTTAACAATGTATTAATTTAACAAACAGGAGCGTCAGTAGCGTGTGGAAGAACCATACACAGCCACAACTGGATACGTTGAGGTCGTATGGGCATCTGGTAAGGATGCCCCCTGGGCGCCTCCGTAGGGAGGTGTTCCAGCCACGTCCAGCTGGGAGGAGGCCTCGAGGAAGACCCAGAACTAGGTGGAGAGATTATATCTCCACACTGGCCTGGGAACACCTCGGGATCCCCCACTCAGAGCTGAATAATGTGGCTCGGGAAAGTGAAGTTTAGGGTCCCCTGCTGGAGCTGCTGCCCCTATGACCCGACTACGGATAAGCGGAGGAGGATGGATGGATCTTAAGTTCGTCCACTTGTCAAAACTACGCATCTGGGCTTTTCTTTATGTAGTGGACAAGTCTCAAGTGCTGGCTCTGTCTCCTTGTAACATTGTTATTTAACAATGAGAAGTTATGAACTGCAAAATAAATGTATTCTCATTCTCAAAACAATATGATGAGTTTACACTTCTGCCTCCTCTATGTTTTGTATACAGTACCACCTCTAGTGTAGGAGAATATCGCTATGGCATCTAGTTCAGGTCACGTGAAGTATCTACTGCTCCACAAGCGTACGTTGTGCGCACCTAGGTCGCAGAGAGCCACGCGCCAATCTACATGGTAAGTATGTTATACCCTTTAGTTGTCAGTACTCTATGTATCTATATAATAATACATTTTTACAGTATACAACACAGTTTTAAAAGGAAACAATATGATGTAAAAAATATATTATTTTATTAATTACATAAAATACTGTCAAGCTGTTAATATACGATGCACGATATACGATAATATACAATGCCTGGAATTTGAAGGGGTAGAGAAACACATTTTCTGTTATTAAAACAAATAAAGTCCAAATCAATTTTAACCTCTGACTGTTCTTCAGATGCACCTGGATTAACTGAATTATCCCAATTGATACATTGAAGGCGGACGGTGCATGGCTCGTTATTAGCATAGGAAAACGCCCCATAAAACACTATATAAGAGCAGGTGATGGGCCCATGAGCAAAGACGCATTCAATCTGAAAGAACATTCAATCTGAATGTCTCTTAACAGATCTGTGAGAGCTTTCAAAATGCGTTCTCTGCATTAAGGCCTGGATGTAAGAGCAGTGTGTACTGGTCTGCCATTCAAAAGTTCAACGCATGCTTTTAGTCTTAATTGGGATAAATTGTACTTTGTTAGCCTACAAATATAATTGTATAATTATTATAATGACTCTAAACCATGACAGTCTAAATTTGATAATATTGATGCATTGTTCCTAAAATAAAATAAAAAAGTTTCACATTCTGTGAACTGCAAAAACAAGACTTTTTCGTTTACATAGCGATCAGCAAAACCATTAAAACATTTATCTCAGAAATCAATTAGTGCTAACAAAATAAGAGCAAATAATTGTTTATATATCACTTCTTGCATGAGGCACATAATTTATTTGAAAAAAGGGAAACAATTACAGACAAGTGTGTACTGTATGACCTTTGTTCTACTTTCCATCTAACATTCCATCTAACAAGATCAGTATTTCACACAGACAATCCAAACGGATTAAGTAAAATATCTTTGAAGTTTGACCCAGTGTCATTATAAAATGATAATCCCTCAGCAACAAGCCTTCTGGGAAGAACACCTTTAGTTACATACTGTAAACTGTATAGCATGACTTACTGCACAGCATGTATGAATCAGACTTTACACAAAGTGCAAAGCTGCTAAGTGTTTAATTAATTGTATTGCACAAATGCAAACAGTACTGTATCTGGAAAACTGAAATCAGCATTAGCTAGTGCTTAAACTCATTTTGATAATCAACACACCCAACAAGGTTTTACTTTTCTTGTGTGGCCAGAGGACAGGAATACTTTCTGATGCACAGTACAAGTAAAGCCTCTTAGAAGCCAAGTACTGTATGGATCATCATTAATGTCCCTCAGGCTTACATGCATACACTAAAATTACTGTTTGTTATAGGGTGATTGGTGACGTGATACTGTAGCTGTCCAGTTTCAGTCCTGTCCCATCTGCCTATTTATGACAGCAATCTTTGGTACCTATTCTACTCTGGCCCTGTCATGTAGGTGATCCTTTATTGTATGTCAAATCAAAGACTAGTAGTCATGACAGGTGTACACCTGTCATGACTACTATTATATTAATGACAAAAAACATATTTGCTATATTGTTCAGATGAGTTGAGGCAACATACTGCGAGAGGAATAGTACTGTACGAGTATACAAAGGTGAGTTGATCCTTGTCAGGGTTTATCTTGTTGGAAAATGGCAATTTGGGGAATATTTTAAAGTTAAATGCAGCAATTTAGTGCACTTTGAGGCTAGATCTATGAAGAACTATGTGGCAAAGCAGGTCTCCATGCTTACATTTTCCTCTAAGGAGCACATGTGAGTTTAACAATGTAGTACAGACAAATATTAGGGGGCACAGTAAAAATTATGTGTAAGGACAAATTTTGTGTCACCATTATTCAACATTTACCTTTTATATTTTGTGTTTAATTTATCTTATTGTTTTTTTAGTGTATGTTAATCTACATGGTGCCTGCCTGATTGGTCAGGCTTTGTACTTTGGTGTTTGACATAACAGATCTGGATACATGATTACAGTGTATGATCATGTTTGACCTTTCATAAGGTAATGTTTCCTCAAAATTGTGACATGGTCACATAGGCTATATATTTGTTTTCTACATAATGTTAGAAATTCTACAGTAGCCTAACAACACTATATTGCCAAATATTTTGTGACGCCTGCCTTTACATGCACATGAAGGATAATTATAATAATAATAATAATAAACTTTATTTGTATAGCACCTTTCATACACAATGTGCAACTCAATGTGCTTTACAGTTA
>JAODUK010003405.1:0-10000 GCA_027564635.1 Typhlichthys eigenmanni
CTCTCTCTCTCTCTCTCTCTGTGTGTCTCTCTCTCTCTCTCTCTCTCTCTCTCTCTCTCTCTCTCTCTCTCTCTCTCGCTCTCTCAGGATACAGAACATGAGGATGATTGATGGAAAACCTGAATATAAAAATGGTTTGGTGAGTACACACACACACACACACACACACACGCTCACATAAACACACACACACACACAGCTACCACCAGGGCGGTTTGAGAAACAATGTAAATGTATTTTTTAAGACCTAACGGCTTATTTTCCTCCTCTCTTCATGCCTTTATATAGCTTTATGGTTCAGGATTTAACATCAAAACATTACGGTACATTGCCAAGTGATTCAAGCCTCTGTTAGCGTTAGCCACTGTTAGCGTTAGCCACTGTTAGCGTTAGCCACTGTTAGCACCATACTCCTACCACCTCACCAACAGTACATGTGTTGGAATACCAGTAACGTTTGAGATTCCAGTTGTAAGGTTCAAGGCTAGTAGTGTTAGAGGCATTCTCTCAAGGCTGATACGATGGGAAGAGCAAGTACAGACAGTCAGAGAGACGAGTACGGGGCAAGTTAACGCTGGATTAAAGGTTTGTCTTCTTACCGGAGTGAATGCTGCTCCAATATCCCAACAACATGGACGCACCGGTACAGTCGCCCGCTGTAGCGACACACATAACATCTAGCGAGCCACTAAGAGCCTCTCCTAGCTGTTAACCTGGTACGCTAACGTTACGGCCTAGCTAGCGAACACGGCGGCCAGTACCGCCAGTGTACTACCTCAATGTTTTGGTTCATTTGAGTCTTGTTGCTCAAGCTGATGTCACGTCAGCAAAAGAACCCAGGATCCAGATCATTTGATTCATCTGAGTCAGTGTGTCTGGTTAGCTCACCATGATAAGCATTGCACTTCTAACCCCGAGCATTAAAACATTTGAAAAGGAGAGTACAGTGTTGGAAGCCCGTTAAGTGTGCAGCTGTGAGGGAAAATGTTATTGTCGTGCTTCTTTGGTGGCGCTCTACAGGAATGAAAGGCTCAGAAGTCTTAAAGACCCGTTTGCCCTCAGTGGAACCTTGAGTCAGTAAAAAGATTTGTTCATTTTGAGAACAACTCATCAAAGTAGCAGCAGTAGTATTAGTTATGATAATGATGTTAGAACATGCTGATGTGTATATTAATAATAACAACAATAATAATAAAATGATGACAACATGATGATTATGTGATGGCTCCAGGACGTGCTGATGCGCGTGGTCTCCAGGGAGGGCTTCTTCTCGCTGTGGAAGGGCTTCACGCCGTACTACGCCCGGCTGGGTCCCCACACCGTGCTCACCTTCATCTTCCTGGAGCAGATGAACAAGCTGTACCGCCGCTACATACTGGAGCGCTAGCGCCGCTACTAGGGCTAGCATGCTAGCACCGCTGCATACTGGAGCGCTAGCGCCGCTACTAGCGCTAGCATGCTAGCACACACGTTCAGGCGTGACATGATCAATGTTGGTGTGACTGTTCCAACTCAGCGCACACACACACACACACACACATGCGCACACACACACAAAACAGCCATTTTTAAGTGGAAAATTTAATTATTTTTTTGTTAAAAAGAAAAAGATATTCTGGATTTATGAACATCCGCGAGTTGATGTGAAGACCGGGTAACCGTGGTTACTAAGGGAAGGAGATATCATGTGATCTTACTGTGTGGGAATAAAACAATATAATCTGTTATTGTGCCGTTGTGTTTTTGTGCCATATGTAATATTAGATGGTTTTACAAAGAAGCAAGGGGTATTGATCCCTGTTATTATCAAAGTGTTTTATTAATAAGCTACACCTACTAAGTTGTTAAAGGAACTACAGCTGTTTTATTAATAGACTACAGCTACTAAGTTGTTAAAGGAACTACAGCTGTGTTAATAAACTACAGCTACTAAGTTAAAGGAACTACAGCTGTGTTAAATATTAAGACCGATGCAGCAATATCTGGTTTTAATATATTCTCATTTATATGTATTTGTATATATTTTTTTTAAAGCTTTTTTAATATAAATATATTTACAGTATATTTTATACTATTATTTGTCAAAATGTGCAAAATGTTATTTTTCCCACAGCTGTATGTATGATATCTGCCACTAGATGTCACTCTAAGCGCACTATTGACTCAGACCATAACAAATGCTCAATGGGCCACACACACTAACATGCACACACACATACACAGAGGGATGAGCAAAATACATCAAAATGTATTTTAAAGTAAAATACCAAATACCATAATTGTAAGTGTATGAAAATAAAATACAAAATACAGAAGCCATGCAATGTATCAAAATAAACTATTTTTGCATTTTAAAAAATACAAAAAATACTTTTCCAATGGAGCATGAAATCACGTCACAAGAAGGGCCTGATTCTAGCCTCATCCTTCACCTGTACTGACGCAGTAAAGGTGTAGTCAGTCATTCTGAAGAAAGCTTTTTGATATTGGAGCTTTATCAAAACAAAAACACCTCCCCTCAGAACATATCACACGACATGAACACAATGTTTGGAAATGCATTGTGAAGGCTAGGATTTTGTTGTAAGTGGTCTGCACCACTTTTTAAAGAGCAGGGCTGTAGAAACACTGGATTATTCTATCAGCATGCACATGGGCAGCTAGCAAACCAATGAGTAAATGTTTTCTGAATTTGACAAACGTGTATTAGCTTAATAAATAAACAATAACTATTAGAGAGCTCAGCAAAGTGATCCATCAAACAGAAGTGAGAGGGGCTTCCACAATCAGATGTTTGTTCTGTTCAGTGTTGTACAACATCTGAGCACACAACAGATTTTCTTAGATTAACAAATCTAACAAAGAATGTAGCTAGTGAGGCATTGAAAGCTAACACACATTTAGTCAAAGTCAGCGATTATCACAGTCTGCCAATAGTTTGTTCTGTGTGCGCTGAATACAATCTGGTGTTTCCACATTCACCTGACTATTGTGGCAGAGGAGCATATGAGCCTGGGAGGGGAACATCACACTGTGAAGGTCCCACAGCCACACCATACCCCATAAGCACAGTGCACTCCATACTAGTGCATAGGCATAACTGAGAGCATTCTGAAATACTGTTTCAACATGTCAGTTTATTATAATCAACACACGGACAATGACATGTACAGCTGGAGAGACTGATTCTCTACAGTTTAGTGTTCATCACCATCTAACTCCAGGTAAGAGCTACATGTAGCCTTAGATGTTATGAATATATGGTACAATACAAGTTCAACTATTAACAGTAATGCAAAGCTGGGCTTATCAGTAGCAGTATCAATAAACGTGTCCAGTTCTACCACAAACACCATTCAAAACAGCGAGGACACAAAGAATGGTCCACATCTTCTCAAGCACACCTATCTTCTAAAGCTATTGTCTAATTAGGCTACGTAGCCTGTATCAGCTTAATTGCATGACAAGCAGCCAGATCTGCTACCAGACAAACTTTAAAACTGAGTTCCTTCATGGTGCCTAGTTGGCCTACTTTAATATATAGCTGTTATTAATATCTTTGTGTAATAAAACATTGATATTAATGTATGATGATAATTAAACTACACCAACATTGTGTTGTTAAACAGTGCATTCTACGCAGGCCTATTGGCCTATTAGCCTATACAGGAGTAGGTCTACAGATTGTTAGCATGTCTAGTATGTGCTTTGCAGAGTAAACAGCCAGGCTATAGGCTATCCATCCATCCATCTTCATCTTATCCAGAGCCGGGTCGCGGGAGCAGCAGCTCCAGCAGGGGACCCCAACGCCAGCCACCCTCCTGAGAAAACCCATTTTGGCCGCTGGTAACCCTGATCTTGTTCTTTCAGTCATGTTTCGGCAGTTGTATCATTGCTGATTAAGAGAGGTCTAGGCATCGTATGATGCAGCCACTGCAAACCCAATGGAGGGTGTCTACACCTAGACTGGTGAAACCAGACCAAGCTCACGTGAATACGTCTGGCCAGAAGCTGCACCAAGTAAACGTCTCACAGAAAGTATTTTATGGTATTTCTAAACTACAACATACAAAACTGTAAGGGTGGGAGCGGTCAAGGCAACAGGAAACAACACCGACAAGGAAACAAACGGAAGCCCCAACCTAAATACCAACGCAGGTGCAGACAATAAGCAATCAGTGTGAACACCCGTGAGACGAGGAGCGCTGGGGAGGTGCACGTCTGGTAACCGAGGCGGGAGCAGGCAGGCCCCGGTAACGGGAGGGAAGGTGAGCTGCCCAGACCGTTACAAAAACACTAAAGTATTTTGATACAACATATTAAGCCATCTTCAACAACGCTATCAAATATGAAATACAAAATACTATTTTGTATCATAAATACTGCCCATCCCTGCACACAATATGTTAATGTGTGTGCATTACTATTGAGTGTGTGTGTGTATTATGTGATATTTACAGTGAGTTTCCTTCAGCGGATGTCGTGAACTGAGCTGACACGTTTCCATCACAGCTTCATAATGACTTACCATAAAAGGACTGCCAGCTACAGTACCTCCTAACGCACGCACACACACACACACAGTGAGAGAGTGTGAAAAAGAGAAACAAACCACTTCCTATATAACATTTCTTCTTTCAGCTTGACTCAGGAAGCCGGTATACAGTTGGTTACAGGAAGAGTGTGTGTGAACTAATCTGTAGACCCTCGCTGTGTGTTTGAGTAACAGCATGCTGACATCAGGGTATTAAATAGTATTTATTATACAGTAGTGTTATTAATGGTATTGTCAGCTATTGCAAGCTAAATGTAAGCTAATACACTTATTGTCAAATTCAAATAGCGCTTCACATGTCGCTATCTTAACGTTCTATGTGCTGACACTGGTTCTTCTACACAGCCCTGGCTTTGTAAATAGGAACATAATCAAAGTGGAGAACACTGCTCACAACAACAAAGCTGTAATACTACGCTTTGCTTCACAATGTGTTTCAATGTGTGGGGCGGCGCTGTGGAGAGATTTTGTTTTGATTTGAGCTCGGAGTTATCAAGCGTTCTGGAGAATAACTGACCTGCCTTTAAATGTTATTTACTGTATTATACAGAATAGCATTATTAGATATACAATATATTGTGTAACATGCCGCATATAATTGTGTTATATTGTACTATCATCTAACCTAACGTCAAATCTAGTCCCTTGAATCCACCAACATTTCATTGATCTGCACCATTTTTATTGACAGATTCTTGACTCTGAGGGCAAGACAGCCTTCAGCCCTTCTCTGTGATTGGTCGTGTTGAAGAGCTTGCGGCCTCTGTGATTGGTCGTGTTGAAGAGCTTGCGACCTCCGCAGACTCAGAGGTGCTGTAGCCTAGCGCGACGCTAACGTTGTCGTCCCACAAGGTGATGCACCTAGCTCGCTAGCATTAGCTAACTGTTTCATGCTAACGTTAAATCACCCACACACAGCACTGGCGTGGCGTAAGGCGCTAGCTGGTAACAAGCTAGTAGTCATAACGTTACTGCTAGACTCCCGCTAACGTACGCTTCAGTCAGCCTCAGTGGTACAAAGGGCCTCATGTGTGGGTGCACTGACATTTACGCTCAGAATCAGTCAATAGCATGTCACCTCGTTTCCTGTCTGCCTGCCTGTTGATCGCTACAGTAGGCTACACAGTAGGCTACATAGTAGGCTACATAGTAGGACACACCCTACACTAGGGTGTAGCCTACTGTGTAGGCTACTGTGTAGGCACAGTAGTACTGTGTAGACACCCTGGTTTCTAGGGTGTCGCTGGGTGTTACTAGCTGAAATAGCTATTGCATAATGTAAATACACTGTCCATTGAGCTCCTTGAGCCCCTTGACCAAGCCCATAGCAACAGAAGGGCCTGCTCGTAGGCTGGTCACATCAAGCTAGTGCTACTAATGCTAACACAGTGCTAACATTAGTCCTTGAATACTGTTGCTATGTACTACTAATACTAACACAGTGTGTAAGTATTACCTTAACACTCTTGCTAACTAGCATTGATATTCTGCTCCCTAGTGGCAACATATTGCCTCAGAGTGTTGCAAGATCTGATTTGCATTGGTGTTTGTGCGTGCGTGTCTGTGTGTGTGTCTGTGTGTGTGTGCGTGTGTGTGTGTGTGTGCATGTGTGTGGACATGCAGTAGCATACCACAGTGTTTCAGAACACATTCCACATTAGAACGTGTTCTGACGAGTCACCGATTCTGCTGAACTCTTCAGACAAGAAACACTATATTACATTCCATTTAACACTATATAGACTATATTACATTCCATTAAACACTATATAGGCTATATTACATTCCATTAAACACTATATAGACTATATTACATTCAATTAAACACTATATACACTATATTACATTCCAATGCACTTCTACTGTATATTACATTCCATTACACTTCTACTGTATATACATATACTAATATGTGTATATGGCTCATATACTGTATATGTGTGTGCATATGTGAGTATGTGTATGTATATATGTATGTATGTATAAATATGTATGTATGTATGATACTGTAGCGATGTGTGGTATTGCATGTTTATTACACACAATGATATACGGTATGTATTTATGTATGTGTGATTGCTTGTATGTTTTTTAACTATATTGAAAGTTAAAAGTTAAAAGTTTACTTACTTACTTACTTACTTACTTACTAGGCCTTTACATTATATTAAAACATCATATAAACCTCTATATTACATCTAGAATGTAACATAACATTTTCTTACACATTATCTTCAGACGCTGATAAAACCCCTATTACACATCTATTTCTATATCTTCTGTTGTTGTCTGCTATATAATAACAATGTAAAATGTGCTGTATGTTTCATGCCAACAAGTTGTCTGCAAGAGATCTGTTGTTCTGCTGTTCCTGTTTCTGTATATAGCCTATCTGCATTAATATCACAGCCTCCAGCCTCATTATAATGCATGCACTCGAGAAGATACATGCAGATCACCACACACACGGACACACACGGACACACGGACACACGCACACACGCACACACACGGACACACGCACACCTCACCCTAGCTCGCTCGCGCGCGGCTGGATGGAAGCAGGCAGGCCGTCTCCGCGGGGCGGGGCGGGGGCGGGGCTTGTTCGGTATAAAGCGCTCTATTTCCTCCTTTAACCTGCGACTCCTCTCTGTGCATCGCGACCCCGCCGCGCCTCCTCACAGAACCCCCGTACCGCAGCAGGTGAGGCGCGCACACGCACATGCACACGCACACACACACGCGCACACGCACACTTTAACTTTTAATAGCTTCAGACCTAAACTTAATTGAGACGTCAGTTAGAGAGCATCTGACAAGTAACTCCGTCTGGTATCCCCTGTGTGTGTGTGTGTGTGTGTGTGTGTGTGCGTGCGTGCGTGTGTGTGTGTGTGTGTGTGTGCGTGCGTGTGCCTGTGTGTGTGTGTGCGCGCAGCATGTCTTGGGACGGATACATCACGAACTTGAAGGCGGTCGCACAGGGCGAAGCCCCCGCGGTGGCGGAGGCGGCGATCGTCGGCTTCGAGAAGGGCAGCGAGTCGGTGTGGACCGGTACCGGGCACCTGCAGCAGATCACGGTGGGGACGCGCACTCTGAATGCGCTTGTGACCTCCATCAGTTTGTTTGTGGACATCTTATCCCCATCGCCATGTTCTAGGGTCGCCTAGAATGTAGATTTCTGCCATATGGAGTTGTATTAGTGGCATAGTTGTTGATGTGTCGCGCTGCGGGGCGTCAGACGCGCACACAGGTCACTGTTGGGCGGCTGAGGACCGCGGGGTAGTTTGACGAGGCGCTTTTTAGAAGTTTCTCTGGGCGTTATAACAGACCTAAAGTGTTTAGCGATGTTGGTCTGGGCGTTATAACAGACGTAATGTGTTTAGCGATGTTTGCCGAGTTTGATAACTTCCGTGTTTCGGCAGATTGCCTCGCACCTTATTTGGTCAGAGCGCGAAAAAAAAGCGCTCCAGCTCTAGGAAGCGCTGCCGACTCACTTCCCCTTCCCACACACACGCACACGCACACATGCACACAGATTGTTCGACTGTCTCAACTTGTCCCGTTACTATCTTAACTTCTCTCTTCTCTTCCAATCTTCTGCACTATACGACGGAACACTTCATGTTAGTGAAGGTGCAGAGCTGCCACCTAGCGTCCAGGTTGAAGGTTGCACCCTGACTGACAGGGTCTTGAAATAGAAAGCCAATAGATGTAAACTGACTTTGAGTGGTTGTAGTGGAACCAGTATAGACTGGTTATACTGGTCAGCTCCCAGTAGAACCAGTATAGACTGTGGTTATACAGGTCAGCTCCCAGTAGAACCAATATAGACTCTGGTTATGCAGGTCAGCTCCCAATAGAACCAGTATAGACTGTGGTTATACTGGTCAGCTCCTAGTGGAACCAGTATAGACTGTGGTTATACAGGTCAGCTCCCAGTAGAACCAGTATAGACTGTGGTTGTATTGGTCAGCTCCTAGTAGAACCAGTATAGACTGGTTATACTGGTCAGCTCCTAGTAGAACCAGTATAGACTGGTTGTACTGGTCTGGGGGATGTTTAACCATTTACCCAGTATAAAGTTTGAGGGCAGATCTAAACAAGTTGTGTGTGTGTGTGTGTGTGTGTGTGTGTGTGTGTGCGCGCGCGCTAGGCGTGGCCAGGTGGTACTTGACTGGACTCGAAGCAGGAATGCAACTAGCCGCTAGCATGGAAAATAAACACTTCATAACTGGGATTTAATACAAAAATAGGGTTTAAGGTCTCTGGCTAATTCCTGTCGGTTATATTCTATAACATGATTAAGATCCACAGTGTTATACATTCTATAGACATGATTAATATCCACTGTTATATAATATATAGACAGGATTAATATCTACATACATACATGATTCATATCAACACTGTTATTGACTTACTGAAGAAGTGATGTTTATATAAAGCTTGTAGAACAAGTTTTTTTTGAAGCGGGTGTTTTCCCTTGTTAAACATGGGGAAGTATCATCTACTGGTCTGGGTGTTGGACTACCAGTAGGGGGCAGTATAGTCTAGTGGTCTGGGTGTTGGACCCCCAGTAGGGGGCAGTATAGTCTACTGGTCTGGGTGTTGGACTACCAGCAGGGGGCAGTATAGTCTACTGGTCTGGGTGTTGGACTACCAGCAGGGGGCAGTATAGTCTGGTGGTCTGGGTGTTGGACTACCAGTAGGTGGCAGTATAGTCTAGTGGTCTGGGTGTTGGACTACCAGTAGGGGGCAGTATAGTCTAGAGGTCTGGGGGTTGGACTACCAGTAGGGGGCAGTATAGTCTGGTGGTCTGGGTGTAGGACTACCAGTAGGGGGCAGTATAGTCTAGAGGGCTGGGTGTTGGACTACCAGTAGGGGGCAGTATAGTCTAGAGGTCTGGGTGTTGGACTGCCAGTAGGGGGCAGTCATATGTGTGTGTGTGTGGCTCTCTGGTTTGTCTCAGATTAGTCTCAGCATCTTCCATCCATCCACACTAGGCTGTCACATAAGAAACTTGTGTGCCAGATTATAAACTAGTAAAGACTGGCTCTGTGAGACTAGAGCTAATGGCTAACAGTTAGTCTGCGCTCTGTGCCAGACCAGTCTCAATGTCTAATCCATGCCTCCCCTCATGCCTCCCCTCATGCCTCCCCTCCAGCCAGAGGAGATCAAGGCCCTGGTGACGGACAACCGGGGCAGCCTGTTTGCCAGCGGTGTGACCCTGGGGGGGGTGAAGTGCACGGTGATCCGGGACCAGCTGATGAACGACCCCTGGACCATGGACCTGAAGACCAAGACCTCTCCTGCTGACGGGGTGTCTGTGGCCAAGAGCCAGCGTGGTGCGTGCACACACACACACACACACACACACACACACACACACACACACACACACATAAGAGTGCAAACCCTCCCCTGCAGTGTGTGTGGGATGAGGTT
>JAODUK010003406.1:0-10000 GCA_027564635.1 Typhlichthys eigenmanni
TATCTATCTATCTATCTATCTATCTATCTATCTATCTATCTATCTATCTATCTATATCTGTTTATCTCTCTACCACAATCTCTCTATCTCTTTCTTCCCAATGTTTTGCTTCTGGAAGATGAGCAACTGTTAGGTGGGTTCTCATACTGTTGTTTTCCTAATAAGGCCTGAGGTCTGTCAGTATTCAGATGCTGTGCCATCATGACCTATATTACTCCTTAAAGCGCTGACAGCCGGAGAATTGTGTTTTGTTAAGCAGCACGTTCCATATATTATTTTGTGTTAAGTGCAAAAATTGCGTGCGTTTCTATTTTTGTCATTTTTCCATTAGTCGAGTGCATATTTAGATCTCCCTTTATACTGGGCCAAAGTCGACTTATAATGTATTTATTTGTCCCAACAGGACCAATAGTATTGCCATTCTGTTGCAGTACAGTATCCTCTGTCCCAGCTATCTCTTCTGTAACCGTTGTGTGATTATATATTCTCTATCTCCTGTGGACGGGAACAGGGGGTGGATGGCCTGTGTAAAAGGTGCATTTGAATGCCCCCCAATGTCAGCACTTTATAGTGTCTTTCTGCCTTTAAATAATATGCATTGTTGTTCAACAGCCAGGCTGTGTGCATGCAGCATTAGAAGTGGAGTAGCATTATTTCAATGCATCCACCCACCCACAGCACACACGCTGATGCATTGCTGTGCTTCTTGTATCAGCCTTTCAGCCTATACCACTGAGAGTGATTGATGGGTGATTTAAGTTTTTGGATGAAAACACAGAAGTCCCCGCCAAAATTGAATTGAATATTTGCTTTTTTTTGTTGTTCATACCACATGATTGTAAAATATCTTAGGTCTATGTTCTTTTGTTTACATGAGAGCGTGAATGTAAAAATTAGTACTTTTGTTTCTTGCCATGATACGTTCTGCATCGCGGCTTGACGGATGTTGAGGTGGCTCAATACTGTGTCAGTAGCTACATGACCACAGGTCTACAGAGTGGGCTTCGTTCTTGTGTGCCTCCTAAGTAAGCACATGAATTAGATGGACTATACTTGTAGACTCCCGCCAGCTTCTTAATTAAGTGACTGTAAACATGGTGCACTACCTCTTCACATCCCCCATGATACCAGGAAATACGGGACACTAAATTAAGTGTGTGGAGCTGCAACTGTGTGGTCCAGAGGCGGTGTTTATGTTGATAAGGCCTGGGTTCAATACTGTATGGATGCTCCTGGGTACAGATAAAAAGGAGACTACATGCGAGGAGGCGCTGAACAACATGCTATTATATTTTAAGATAGAGGGCAATATGGCAAATAAAAATAACACACCCTTATAGCTTCATGTGTGTGTTATTTTCAAGAGAGTCTATCTGGCGATTACCTTTTCCAAGAGAATTTGGCTGCGCTTGCACTAAATATTCAATAAATAAATAACTCTGACTGTCACCGGTAAAGGGTTATTTTGGGGTATTGTAAACATCCCTGCTTAGTTTATTATGTTGTGTCCTGACACTGCCAGATATGTTCATTATTTAATTATTTAATTAAATCGCTATAACGAGATATATATATAAAAAAGTGTTATGATTCAATGCTGACTTGTTGTAATTTACCAGAGATAGACCATTAAATATATCTTTCCAATAGACTATAATAAAATAGCCAAAATAAATCCATGTTAGGTTATCTTTGATCTGTGGGGATTTGTTTCATTGAGCAGTAATACTTCTCCAGTTGCACTGTAACAGTGAGAAATAAACTTTTAAACTGTCAGCCGCAATGGAAAATAACTGTAACGTGAAGGAGCTGCGTCACTTTGCTTCCTGTGTGTGTCTTCTCGAACACTGAGACAGGAGGCCCTCCATTGGACGGGATTTCATCATTCTTCCTAAGAGCCTCAGCATCTTCAGTCAGCTCATCCATCACTAAGTGTAGTAATGACACAGCTGCCATTGAAATCTAATTATTTTCAAATGCTGTCGTGATTCTGTTTGCTATCTTTTTTAACCCTCTCTCTAGTCTATCCCTTCCAGTGTGTATTACAGTACACACAGATGATTATGAATAGGCTGTAATGTATTTTATTAGTAATGCAACAATGGGACCTGGGACCGTGGTTTGTTGATTTTGAGGAGGGGTTGCACCCTTCTAACTTAACTGCATAACATAACTGTATACAATAATTGCATAACATAACTGCATAAAATAACTGCATAACAATCACTGCATAAAATAATTGTGTAACAAATCTGCATATCAATAGCTACATAACATAATTGCATAAAATAAGTACATAACAAAATCTACATAAAACATTTGCATAATATCAATAGCTACATAACATAACTGCATAAAATAACTGTGTAAAAATATCTAAATAACATACCCGCATAAAATAGCTACATAACATAACTGCTAAACATAGCTGCATAACTGCATACCATTAATGCATAACAACTGCATAGCAAATGTAGCAGGAAATCATGTATTGCAGCATGATAACTAAAAGATTTGGCATTAAAGTTAATAAAATAAAATTTGGAGGGAAAAAACTAAACAAAAATATTAATTATGTATTTATTACAGCAAAACCAATTATGGAACCAGCGATTATTCAAAAACATTAATCTGCAGGGCATTAACAGTACTCGCCCAATGGTCCCATGCGTTGGTGTGGATGGGAAGGGGGGAGTGGGGGGGGCGGGGTGTATAGAGATCAGGCGCCTTGACAGCGAACAAACACAGTGTGGTTCAGATGGCGTCCAGAGCAGACAAACACTCTCCGTGTCTCCGCACGGCCATCGCTGGTGTCAGGGGAAAACAGACGGCATCTGACGGAACGCTGCCTCGATATCCCTTCTGCTGGGGGAGGGAGGGGGGGAGAGAGAAGGAGGGGAGGGGGATAGCGAGAGGGAGAGATAAAGAGAGGGCGGGAGAGAGAGAGAGAGAGAGAGAGAGAGAGACTCGACAAGATGAATTATGCAAAGCTGTCAGAGGCAGCTATTGTTGGAGGTGCAGGCTGTGTTAAAGGGAGCCGGCCCTGATCCTCACAAGCTCTATCAGCCACTCTCACCCTCTCCCGGGGCCAGGGGGGGAGTCTGATCTCCACAGCGTGCCAATGGCCAACCGCAAGACTCGGAGATGTAGAGAGTAATGTGCGGTGCATGGGGGTGGGGTGGGGGTGGCCCCTTCGATGACAGGTGGATTGTCCAGGAGGGACACACCAGCGCGACGAGCCCATTCTTTATTACCTTTTGTTTATGCAGGTCACCTGTGGGGGGATCTGGGTGGATATGCAGAGGAGGCCCACTGAAATGTAATTACTGGATAAAGGCTTGGTGAAGAGTTGCCATTTCAGCAGGCCGCTCTCCTGTGGCCGCTCCTGTTTGGCAAAATGCTGTGCTGATGTCAGGAATGTGGGTCATCCCAGCTGAAGCTCACTTGTTTATTTATTAGGCTGTCTTTCTGCGAGCGAGAATACAATTATTGTCTCCGAGATTTCTCTGAAGGTTGCTCTTAACTTCGGTCGTCTCACTTAATTCCTGCAGCTCGGAGCAGCGTAGCAAATAAATCCTGCCCCACCTTTTTGAGGAAATAAGCTGCGTGTCAGAAATTTAACAGATAAACCTGGCCCAGATCATGGCTAGTTTCCTCTGTGTACCCCGGAGAAGAACAGAGTCCATTATGCGTTGACACAATTCCTTGCACCAAATGGTACAGATGGTTTATGGCTTCTGCCTCAAAGACAGGCCGGGGTACAGGACGGAGACAGCCGTCCAGAGTGCTATCGCTAACTGGCTGGGGAGTCGTTGCAGAGCCATGCTAGCGAGATCAGGCACACTCTTGTGCGCGCCTCGCTGGCTCGCCAATGAACCCCTGCGTGACACTAATTTCGCAGAGTCGCCTCGCCTCCCCCCGGGCGTCCACGGGTGACGGACTGTCCTGATTCACCAGGATGATCAAAGGTGAAATGAAAGATAAATCTAGATGACACAAAAGAGACAGTACACAGGAGCATGAATCCACTTAAAAAAAAAACCTTCTTTTTGTTTAACCTCCGAAAGTCTAGCAAGCGCAACGTGCGTGTTAAATATTGCATAGCCTTGCGGTCGGTTAGCTAGTGTCATCTTCTCTTGTCTCTCAAAGGAACTCATGTTGTGGAATGCAGTGTTTTTTCTCATTTATTTCTTTAGTTCCTCACCAGGCAAAGTCTAATCCATGTTCCATAGTTAAAAATGTACTCCACTTCAAAGCTCGGGAGCAAGCCGTAAACGCAGCACGTATATCCATCTCACTGTCACATGCGCCGCGTGTGAGACCACAAAGAGGATGTTTTGTGAGAAATGATGGTGTCGAGGTCTCCACAGAGAAAGGCAGATGTGTTTTTTTGTTTTTTTTGTTGTTTTTTATATACAGCCCGCCGGTCATTCACCTTGTGTTGAGCGAATCTGTCCCCACACAGCGATTCCTCACCGCAGGCCCTTGAGAGGCCATAGCTGATTAGGACACAAATCTAATCTCCCCCGCAGTGGCAGCCAGTGACTATGAGGAGGGACAGGCAGCGAGTCCTTGCTCACAAGTCTATAAACTAGACGGGCGGAATTGTAATCAAGGAGGATTCTGGGCGTGTCTGCTGTTGCTCATCACATAAATTAGCCTGCCAATCTGGATGGGTGTTTACTGTTTACTATGCTAAATGTGATGGCGTGCGAACGGAGATTTTTGTATATGTCTTGCGGTGTCGACAAATTAGCAACACACACAGACACACACACACACACACACACACACACACACAGAGATACGTGTGTGTGTGTGTGTCTTGTGCTGGGGAGCTGTGTGTCAAGGGTTACACGAGAGTGTCTCGCTGATTGCTTCTCAAACCATCAGGGAACCGAATGTTATCCTGCAATTCTGAGGTTAAGAAAGATCCTTGACGAGGCCTAGAAACACAGCGCAATTTTCATTACCCCTGGATCATCTACTAGAACCTGCCACTGCTGTTTTTTTTTTGGGGGGGGGCTTTCTTCACTGCCTGAGCGTGTGGTGGCGGTATGCTATCCTGGCCTCATTGGAAAGCTTTGATGCTCCATGTGAAGTGAAGTAGATCTCATTTGCAGAAGGATGGGAATGACGCTTTGCCCTTACAGCTCAGCCAAGAGAGAAATAGGGGGGTGGGGGGGGAATGACGTATGCTTGTGTCAGAACGCAGTGAAAACTGGTAATAAACACTTGAACGTCACAATAGGGCTCCCGTTCTATTCAGCCTGGGGGTTTGCTGTGGATTAGACAAGCCTCCCCTCCACCCTAGCCCACAATTTATAGAACTGTCCGCAGTGTTGAGAATGTAATCTTTGCATTCGCAGCGGACTCAGGCTGCTCACGTCACTGCATGGCTCACAATGTCGTTTGTGAAAACTAACGGGATATTTATTGTGGCTTTGCGGCAATATTAAAGTGTAGTCAAGCTTTAGTCCAACTTTGACTGAACACCTTACTGTAATATCAACACGCTGGTTGGTTGGTCACTGCTGTATCATTTCATAATATTTAATGAAGTGTGGGCTTCATGGGTCTGTTGTCAATCTGGGGCAGCTGTGTTATCTGAGGCACCGAGGTGAGGAAGTTACAGTTTGACTAAAGTTCACTCCCGCTGTCCTGGGGTAAATGGTGCATGGGAGTTAGTGTGTGTGGTGTGTGTGTGTGTGTGTGTGTGTGTGTGTGTGGGGGGGGGGGTGTTGCGTAGAGAGAGAAACGTGTGCTTTTGAAGATGAAGCGGCTGGATTAGTGTCATCTGAACTACTTGTGTCCTAGCCTTTCCACTCTCACCATCTCTCTCTCTTCCTTTTTCTCCCTCTCTCTGTTGGTATCCCTGTCTCCCTATCTGTATCTCCCTTTCTCCTTATTTCTGTCTCTTCCAATCTCTCTCTCTCCCACACTTTCTGTATTTCTGTATCTCTTTCTCTCCTACTGTGTTTCTGCCTCCCGCCCTCTGCTTCTGTCTCTCTCTCTCTCTCTCCTCTCTCTTCCTCTCTCAATTCAATTCAATTCATTTTAGCTTTATTACCATGACAGTTATTACAACAGGATTGCCAAAGCTAGAGGGCAGGTAGCCCTCAATAAGATCAACATATACAAACAATAGGACCAGTAGTCCCACAGTAATAACACCAGTGGTAATGACAATAAGGACAATAACAGTTGATATCATTTAAAGGACACAGTCATAGCAATAATAATAGTAATAGTAATATGGGTAATACAACAGCAACAACAACAACAACAACAACAATAATATAATAATAAATAACAACAAAAAAATAGACACATTTCAAATAAATAAAAAATAGCATTATACTGTAAATAAAATATAAACATATAGTAACAATAATGTGATGTATAGGGCAGGTTACAGCAGACATCTAATTCCTTGTCTCTCACCATCTCTCCTCGCGATCTCTTTCTCATTCTCTCTCTCTCTCTCTCTCTCCTTCACTCCGTCTCTCTCTCTGTCTCTCTCCTTCTCTCTCTCCTTCTCTCTCTCTCCCTCCTTCTCTCTCTATGTGTCTCTCTCCCTCTCTCCCTCTCTCTCTCTCCCTCTCTCTCTCTCTATCCAGGTAGCCTGGGGGTGTCGGGGTTGATGGGACAGAGGCACTAGCGGGCCGACACACCAGACTCCGACGTCTCGCCCGGGCACCCGCGTGCGGCCGAGCGCAGCCACAGCAGGCAGGCGTGGGCGGGGCTGGGCGGCGTGGGCGGGCGAGAGGGGCTGGGCCGGAGAGTCTCAGGAGAGCGCCGGGGAAGAGGAGCAGCATGCAGGCAGCATGGAACAGGTGAAGGAGCAGCGGCCTTTCTGCTCGCTCTCCAAGAGCCAGAGGGAGCGGGACCGCGACCGCGAGCGGGAGCGCCGCTACACCGCCTCCTCGGCCGGCCGGCAGGAGCTGGGGGAGGAGGAGGAGTTGGGGGGAGGGGTAGGAGGGCGACAGTGCCCCCGCGTGCCCACGCAGAAGTCCTATAGCTCCAGCGAGACCGTCCAGGCATTCGACAATCATGACCCGTCGCGCATGCTCTTCGGGGGCCGGGTCAAGGAGAAGGCTCACAAGGACAGCCAGGACTACAGCAGGCCAGGTGAGAGGCTCTAGACAGTAACATTGGTCTTTTCTGTTGCCGGGAACACCCTGTGGTGGCATGCTGTGTGATGGAATACTGTGATAGGATACTGTGATGGCATACTGTGGTAGAATACTGTGATAGAATACTGTGATAGAATACTGTAGTACAATACTGTGATAGAATACTGTGATAGAATACTGTGGTAGAATACAGTGTTAGAATACTGTGATAGAATACTGTGGTAGAATACTGTGATAGAATACTGTGATAGAATACTGTGATAGAATACTGTGTGATACAGTAGGATACTGTGATGGAATAATGTGATAGAATACTGTGTGATGGAATACTGTGTGATAGGATACTGTGATAGAATACTGTGTAATACAGTAGGATACTGTGATGGAATACTGTGATAGAATACTGCGTGATGGAATACTGTGTGATGGAATACTGTGTGATAGAATACTGTGATAGAATACTGTGTGATGGAATAATGTGAGATGGAATAATGTGAGATGGAATAATGTGATAGAATACTGTCTGATAGGATATGGTGGAATGAGACACCATGAATGATTCATGGGGCCCCTAAATGTTTTGAAAACAAGTTGTTTATCATTTTAAAAATGTTACACAAAATGTTGCATTACAACGTCAGGAAAATTGAAATGTTTAATGATAGTCAGGTCAGGTCAGGAATAGAAAATACCGTTGCGCAGCCTGTGCTACTGCTGAATGCGAATGACATTGCTCCAGCATTTAACCAAAGCATCCAGTAGCCCTTATCAAAAATGATTGGTGGTGGTTGGATGGTTTTCAGAAAAGAAATGAGAGAAAACAGTGAGATTTCAGTCAATGACTCACAGTTTTTCCCCCTGAAAACAAAAATGAAAAAATTGAGTATAAGTCAGTGCAGTGAAAGCTACTAAATAGCATAGCAAGCTACAGGTAGCTTTATATAGACTCTGATACTTAATAATGAATCTAAACCCGCTGGAAAAAAGTGTTTTTCATCATCATACCCCAGACACTCCTCCTTACAGATCGGTATATGGCTTATGTGATATGGCATAACAGGGGCTGCACAAGATGGCGGCAATACTGCCTCTAAAATCTCTTGCCTAAATGCAATAAAACACACAAGGAAAAACAAAGGTAGGCCTACACTTTTGTCTCTTTATTTGGTACTAAAAAGACAGAAATTATGAAATATAGAAATAAATACATAAAAGCATACACGGTTATAAATAAGAGCGCATAAATAAATAAATAAAATGTATTTCAATTCGTTTTGTGTTTTTTGAATTCAGTTGAAAGTGAAGGCATGGAGGAATCAAAATACGTGTATTAAACACAATTATACCATCGCTGATTAAAAAAAAACATACAAAATAGTAGGCGTTTATAATTTTATTGCATTTTAAAAACAAACACTGAGTCAAGTATCTCAGAAATATGTTGTGATATTATCCTAATTGTAGCTGATAGGGTACTGATATCAGAGACATAAAACACTTTACATGCTTTTGGAAGACATTAAATGAAAGTTGTGAAAAACATTGAAAAGACCCGTTGCGTTCAGAGGGCTAATCTGAAACAATTTGATAGGGGCCCAGTAGGATTTTTTTTCCATGGGGCCCCACAATTCTGGCAATGCCCCTGTGTGGACTATTGTGATAGGATACTGGTGGAATACTGTGGTGGAATAACTTTCTCGACTACTCTGTGGTGGAATATTGCGTAGTGAAACAATGTTTGATTGTGTGACGCAACCGTAATGTACTACAGTACGAGTGTCAGGTCTTGAAGGCCACTTAAAGGTCACTCTTCAAGGTGAATAGCTGTATGGATAGCACTTACATAATTAAAGAACGCATTTTCAGTGCTTGACTGCAGAAATTATGAATAAAAAAGAAAACAGAAACCGTTTTTAATGAGATATAATACATGTACAAGACAAATTTATGAAAAGAATGCAAGTAGAGCTCGCATGGGTCCAATACAGTGAAAACAATGACATTATAAATATTTGTTTCTTTATTACATTTTATAATAATAACAGAAAAGTACACATTTGGTAACCAAACCACATAATTGGCTGCAACAAGCTGGTGTATTTTCTCTAATTAAAAAGTTTAGGCAGTTCTTTCTAGTTCATGGCACTCTCTCAGCTCATAAATGTGCAATTAGTAAATCTATCCACAACTCTTTTCAATTTTGTGGGGTTAATTAGTGCGTACTTCAGAATTAATACGATTTTAATTAAGTAAAATTACAACATTATTTTCTTTTATTTCTGATAGTGTTTGTCTATTTGTTCTGAACAGGGCTTTCCTATGTGATCACATTCTTTTTGATGGATTATAAATCTATTCGTTTTTTCTTGTTAGATCTAATAAAACATCCTCAGATGTGACATTTATGTTTCACACTTCTCAAATCTTGCATTTTCTCTACAAGGACATTGGTTGGTTGGTTTAGTCACCAATTAACATACTATATTCTGTAAATAGCTCTTTGCTAAAAAAAAAAAAGGCGAAAAAAATAACAAAAGTCAGTTTTATTTTTCAATATGTTAAAGATAATATCTGCTTGAAGTTGTAATATATTTATAATTATATATAATAAATGTGTAATAAGATGAGCCTAAACATAAGCCTGACACATCTTTGATGTATGTTTCTAATATGAATTCTAATATGAAATTATAATATTTAAGAAATATAGTAATTTTGGCATTAGGTGTTTGGTGTTATAAATGTTATTATAATATATGGAATATATTTAGAACAATTCCATAGTATTTATAGAATGTAATATGGTCTTTTATTCATCTGTGTGTGTGTGTGTGTGTGTGTGTGTGCGTGCACGTGTGTGTGCA
>JAODUK010003407.1:0-11455 GCA_027564635.1 Typhlichthys eigenmanni
TGAATTTGATTTCTCTCTCTCTCTCTCTCTCTCTCTCTCTCTCTCTCTCTCTCTCTCTCTCTCTCTCTCTAGCTAGCTAGCTCTGTTTTAGGTGTAATATATGCATGTAGTGTTTAGGTTAGATTGTATAGAGCAGTGCATTATACTATCTTCCAGATGCGTTCCCCATGATGAATACTTCTCAACACTTGAATACTTTATTCTGATTGCCTTATTTTTGTTTTCCCCCATCACGTCTCGTCTAAGTAGGCCACGTTAAGTAGGACGAATTATGAAGTGAAAATGGCAAACCTCAAAATACACACGAAATAGGAGGTTAAACAGACATGATTGTATGATTAAATAATGCCTCCACAAACATTTCCAATATATAAAGTTGGACCATGTAGTGGAACCATCGTAGCCTCGCGAGATCAGGATGGTCTTGCGAGGCTATGATGGTTCTCACAGCTTCAGTTTAATTTCTCTGTGAGAATCAGTCTGAAAAGCCTCGGAATCATTCTGAATGTGTCCGAGGAGCAACTGAACATTCCAATCAGCGTCGTGTTTATAGCTATACAGGCGTGGTTTAGGTGTACCGACCATGGTGTCGACAGCGAAAACGACCAGATGGTTCATCCAATTAACTGCCAAGTATGTTTTGAAAGTACAGCCATTCACAAACAGCTTCAATGTACGGCTCCCCAGATGGACTTGTGACAACAATTCCTCTGGCATGTCAGGTGAGAGCCATCGTACAACATATAAAATATAACAGAAAACTGTACTGGCAAAAAAAATATTTCTTCCATACTGCAAAAGTCTGAATATGATATAATTTAAATAAATACCACCCAAAGACGTGCATAGTTCCTATTACAGATATAAAGGCAATATATTTACTAACTTTACTTGTTCACATGATCAAATGGTTTTGCTAAAACCTGATTACTTACATTTCTAAAACAATATTATTTACAAGGCCTTGTGTTAATTGAATTGTGTTAATTTAGTGATTTATTACTGAGAGTGACTAGGTCGAGTTAGCAATGGTGTGCCACCATCTTTACCGGTTCACAGAACACTAGCGGGTGCATGCTAACGCTAACAGGCAGGCTTAATGGGTTTTTGGGATCACAGCCATCGAACCCTTCTGTTGTCACCGTTGTCCTGCGCTAATTGCCCCGGGGGTAGCTCTACCTATCGAGGGGAAATGGTCCCTCACTCTATTGTGCACTCCTGTGTGTGCGTGTGTGTGTGTGTGTGCATGTGTGTGTGTGTGTGTGTGTACGAGCTAGCAATGATTGTTTACTGTTACAAGGAAGTAAACAAAGGCCAGAGGAAGTGTCCTTTACAAGAAGGAAGAGTGTCCATTCGGCCCTGCAGTCAATGACACGCACACTCACATACGTACACATCACCTGGATAGGGAAAACCTGTCCTCAGGCTATGATTATAGGAGATCACGCATGCAGGCGCACACACACACACACACACACATACACACAGATAGCTTTAACAACTCTAATCACACAGTAGAATCAAATACGGTATTGTATAATGACTAAATAACAGAGTTTAGTTTAGTGACTGGGTGTGTGTGTGTATATGTGTGTGTACAAGGTTTACAAGCTGAGAGATGACGTCCAGGCTCTCAGCCACAGGGGATAGTTGTTCAAATGTGGTTAAGTGTATCAGTGGAAATGTTCTCGTAAATGCTTGTGTGTGCATGTGCGTCTGTTTGTCAATGTGAGTGTGTGTATCTTTGTGAATGCCAGTGTCAGATTAAAGGGAGAGAAAGTGCGAAAACATTCCAAGTAAATACATTTAACATATAAAGGGCATCCTGCTTTACAGCTATCTAACTGCCTGCTCTGTGACCTTTGTATTTTGATTGACATGAGATGTGTGTTTGTATTGTGCATTTAGTGCACGAGGTGGTGTGTACGTGATACAGAGAGAGTGAGGGATATTAACATAACACAAAAAGTAAAGACATTTGTGTTTGGTAGATTATTTCTATGTTCTAACAATGCTTTTTGGCAATACATCTTATACCATTTGAAAGCCTGATTATTTCCCTTTTAAACTGTGCCACAATTTTAAGGAACATGCATTTGTGGGATGAGCAGCAGAGCTCAGTACGTGGGTTGCGCCCAAGAATAATTTGCCAAATATTCTCTGACAATGCCAAGCAGCTTTTCTTGGCTGTTGACTCTTGTTTGGTGTTGTTTGGATGATTGGCCTGAAGAAAAAGTACACATTGACAATATATCAATTAATAAACAGGAACGTCAGTAGCGTGTGGAAGAACCACACACAGCCACAATAGCCTGGCTCCTCCTCCTCATGCTGGTCACCATGGTAACACACACTGTTGTGGGATGGCATCCCATTCTTCAACCAGCATGTTTCGCAAATCAGCGCAAATCAGACACCGCCAGTGGGCGTTGCCCCGTTAAAAGATAACTTGTTCTAAAACTCTGGTGTCTCTTGGCGTGCGTCGACGCCTTCCAAAATATATGTACTAATCTACATTCATAGTCAAAAGTGTCAATTCTATCTCATTGAGAATTTTCATTTGATCCCTCTTCGGCGCGCACCAATAGATGGATTCCAGAATCCAAAATGGACGCCTGGTTTTCTCGATCTCTGATTGGTCAAATTTGACATGTGACCCCTTTTCTGAATAGACATGACTACAAACAAGAGGGGAAATGTAGTTTTAGATGTTGTGTAGTCTTTCACAGACTCTGTTAGATGACAATTTCATCTCATAGAACTACATACCCCATACATATCGGCGACCGGATACGAACACACAAAGAAGAAATGGCCGACGAAGAATACCTTTTCATTGTGCTTTTGTTACTGGATTAACATTTTCAAGAGGTTTTGATTTGATCCAAAGCAAACTTTCTCAACAAACTCATCAAAGTTAAGACAAAGAGTGGTATTTCTAAAACTTAATAAGTATTGGCAAACTTTATAAGCCTGTTCAGGCAGGGGTGCTGGTTTTTGCAAACAGAGGATATGTACACACAATTACTATATGGGGTTTAATCAGCTAGCTGTTGGAAAATGCTTTCATTTGGGCAATGATTGTTAGATTACACTGATAGCCGAGAGGCTTGGCGATCCAGACATGTATAATAATATAATAAAGGTAATCACACATGTATTTTAACAAATGGGCTTTAAAAAATGGGCTTTACTCGAAGAGGGAAGGGGGGTGGTTTCGCCCCCTTTTCACGGGGCACTCGTTTATTTAACAAATCCTGTTCTTTCTTTCTTTCTTTCTTTCTTTCTTTCTTTCTATCTATCTATCTATCTATCTATCTATCTATCTGTCTGTCTGTCTGTCTGTACATACAGTATATACATATATACATACAGACAGACACGGCCCTGTTGCTCCCTTACAACACCCGCCCATCCATTTATCATTTACAGTAGGAAGTGACCTGCCACCTTGAGTTATCTGTGCTCCCACCCACTACCATAAGCTACGTCTATCACACAGTGATACACACGTGCACACACGTCTCTCCACCAAGAGTTGATAGCTAGTTGTTCTGGCTAGCTAGGTAGCTTTGAGCACTTTGCTTTTAATTTTTCAGTTAGTTAAAGGTAAAGACATTGATGAATGTTGAATTCATGCATTGTTGATATTTGACATGGATCAAAACAAAAACACCTCTCCCTTCATTGTCATATATAGGGTGCTCCCCCTATCCCGCCTGTCACTCAAGAAGCAGACAGTCTATTTCTCGGCCCACGGTCACTAACCCCACCCACCTGTCTACACCCCTCAGGGCCCAAATGCACCCCAGCTGAGAGCACTGAGAGGAAGGATCTGTGTGTGTGTGTGTGTGTGTGTGTGTGTGCGTGGACTGATGTACATTTGTCTATCAGTGTCCAGGGTAAAAAGTATGCATGCACACACACACACACACACACATACGTACATACCAAGCAAGGCATGTACACACATGCTCTTTCTTTCACACACACACACACACACACACACACACACACACCTCTCTCCATTCCTGGTTGTCCGTTAGTTCCTGTCCCCGTGAACTATGACCTCTATCCATCACGTAGGTGTTACTTGCCCTGCGGCATGTGTGTGTGTGTGTGTGTGTGTGTGTGCGTGCTTGTTTCTGCATACGCGTGTGTGTGTTTGTGCATCTTTGTCTGTCATTAAGGCTTCTGTTTATAATATGACAGTTTTACAGTAAACGCAATACAAGCAGGTATGTCAACCTGTAATCTCTCTCTCTCTCTCTCTCTCTCTCTCTCTCTCTCGCTCTCTCACAAACACCCACACACCCCTCTCTCTCTCTCACACACACATACACACACACACACAGCAGACAGTATAATTACACTTCTCAGCTTTAACTTCTAAAACACGGAGACACTGGATCACAAAGAGTAGTTACACCTGCAGTCAGGACAGACTCACAGACAGACAGGCAGACAGACAGGCAGACAGACAGGCAGGCAGACAGGCAGGCAGACAGGTAGACAGAGCAAAATACACACAGATATACTCACAGACAGGTAGACAGACAGACAGGCAGACAGACAGGTAGACAGAGCAAAATACATACAGATATACTCACAGACAGGTAGACAGACAGACAGGTAGACAGACAGACAGACAGGCAGACAGACAGGTAGACAGACAGACAGACAGACAGGCAGACAGGTAGACAGAGGAAAATACACACAGATATACTAACAGACAGGTAGACAGAGCAAAATACACACAGATATACTCACAGACAGGTAGACAGACAGGCAGACAGGTAGACAGACAGGTAGACAGAATAAAATACACACAGACAGACTCACAGAAAAACAGCTACAAACAGACAGACAGGTCTACAGACAGACAGACATATACACATAGAGACAGACACAATGGCTGTTCCGCAAGGCGGTGGATGTTGAGCTGTCTAAGAACAAGTCAACCGCTATTAAGCCACCATGAGCTCTTGATTGGTCAAAACGTATTTTTATTGATTTATTTATTTTTGTCTTAAAAATGGAAATGCATTCGATTACGGCATTTTTCCAGAAGAAAAGTTAATCCAGAATAGTCTCAGAGTGATTACTTGTAAGGTTTAACAACGACACACGAGAGAGACGGAGAGAGCCTGGACACACCCCCGGACCTAGGTGTGACATTACTAGTATTAATAGTATTACCGTAAGGTGCAAATGGTTAGACATCTTGCTCAAGGTGCCTACAAGAAAAGCCCGGGGTGAGACTCAAACCCACTACCTATTGGCTGGTGCTATCTTCCCCCGTATGAATACAGTATAGTTTACTGTACCGTTCATTTCACTCCAGTCTGAATTATACTGCACCACATGTTGCAGATCTCCTGCTGTAGGGCCACAGTGTTGTGTGTATAAAGACACACTCTCTAGTTCTTGAGTTCAGTCATTGACCAATGTATACAGCACACAATGCACACACACACGCACGCACACACACACACATGCACTCATGCACACATGCATACACACGCACGCACCCTCACACATGCACGCACCCTCACACACGCACACACACACACACACACACACACACATCTACTCATGTGCAGAAACAAACACACATACATAAATAAGTCCCCACTTGAACACACACACACACACACACATACACACACACTGGTGAGACTCAGACTCAACGTGCTCAGCGGGCCTGGCGTCTGGTTGTCACGGTAACAAGCCAACGCCTGTCACAGCCCTCTGAAACGTTCGATGAGAGGAGCTGCAGGACCCCTCTGCCCCCCCCTCCCCCCCGACCCCCTTAATCCATGGTAATTACATTGGAGCTGCACTGTGTGTGTGTGTATGTGTGTGAGTGTGAGTATGTGTGTGTGTGTGAGTATGTGTGTGTGTGTGTGTGCGTGTGAGCGTGCGTGTGTGCGTGTGTGTGTGCGTGCGTGTGTGCGTGAGCGTGTGTGTGTGTGTGTGTGTGTGTGTGTGTGTGTGCGTGCGTGCGTCCCCTGCCAGGAGAGGGCAGGGCAGCATGCCTATGAATGCCCCAAGGAGAAGGAAGTTTGGCCTGCAGAACAATGTCGGCGTGGAGAGAGAAAGCAACCGCCACAGAGAGGCACATCATTACCGCCACATCACTCTCTCTTTGATTGACAGCTGACGGTAGGAGGGAGGGAGCCATTTGGAGTTTGGTTAGGTCACTACGCAGGGCACAGGACTTTAGACAGGCCTCTAAGCCAGCAGGTGCACAAGCCTCCTGCAGACAAGAGCTAAGCATTGTGGGATATGTCCCAGTGAGGTGTAAGTCCTTTCACAATGCGAAAGAACTCTATTGCTGTCAGCTGCATCACAAATTAATTAGGATTCTGCATTAGCCATTTCTTTGCCACAAATGTTTTATGAAAAATATTCTCATGGACCCTTACAATGCATCAGAGATAAAAAATAAATAAATAAAATCCTCCAGAGCCTCAAAATTCACCACTTACACAATTCCTTTGACATGGATTATGACTTCAGATAGTTGTGTAAAGGCATGGTTTTAGTGGAAGTTCCTGCCTAAAAATGCTTGTTTCATAGGGATGTTTTGGAATGTAATACACTTACAGATAGAATAATCTTTATATAAATCTTTAATAATAATAGAATGTCTACAAAAATAATTTGTAGTCTGCTATATTCTTTTTCTTGACATAGACAAAAAGCCATTAGGCTTGTCTAACCCTCCCCCAACCACCACTTAATTTTCTACAGAGGCCTGTGGCCATGGGGTTGTATACACTAAACGACTACAAGCAATTATCCACAAGGACACTAGGAGTCTCTGCATTCACAGGAAATAAATAAATAAATAAAAAAGAATGCATTAGAATACTTTAAACGCCTTCACGTCCAACATGGAACTTCTGACTGAATGAAATGCAGCATCTGTGCGTTTATTAATAAGTACAATACAGTTCTAATAGCGCTTCTGTTCCGTCTCTGTAGCCCTGTAATGGGTGGGGCAAGGCACTAATGCAGCCATGGTTGGGGGTTCAGTTTCCTGCGTAGATCAGCAGATGTAGCATTGCACCAAAAACCTCCAGGGTTATGGCCTCTAATCCCCAGAGGAGCGTTTTAATATCATATGCACTTTAAGTACTATAAGGCGGATAAAAGGCGCATTAGGGGCGTGTAGCTGTGTTACTCTCACCTAAGGCACAAGCCCGCTGTAATCGCATTATGAGACTTTGTGATGAATCACGTTGTCAAACAAAGTTCAAATAGACATTAGATACAGCCACCAGGGCAGACACAGACTCACTGGGCGGTTCATTAAAAGGATTGCTTGAATTCATCAAGCAGGGTCAGAAATTTGTCAGAATTCAATTTATTTCTTAAGCGAATGGTGGCAGAACGCCGTGCTGTGGCTTGTTTCATTCAACGAGCGCTTAAGTCATTAGACAAATATCTGCTAGCGTTACCCACATACCCACTACAAAACAAAAGGTGACTTTCTACACTGTCACCCCACAACCTTGGAAGGCCTGACCATTATCGCTGCGATCCCTATAATCTACTGATATTTTAATTAACCATTTGAAACACCTTTATTCAGACAGGCTTTCGTTTAGCTTTTAAAATAGTTCCAACGTTGTGTTTATTTTTTTTTATTGTTTTATTTATTTGATTTTGTGCTTGTTTTTTTTATATATATAGTTTTCTGTGTTTTTGCTTTTATTTTAAAACCTGCCATGTTGGTATTCTTAATGTAAAGCACTTTGTGATATTATATCTGTGAAAAGCGCTACATATTAACAAACTTTAATTCTTTATATAAAAAAGTAGACGTAGACGTTTTTTAGACACGTAAACTTTTCAGCGCAAGACGCAAAGTCGCACTGCTTGTCAATGTGACAGTTGGCCCTGGCAGACCGTCTCTTTGTGCCTCTGGCTTTATCAAAGCGTTATAAAAGCGTTTTTGAACATGTTACGCATGTTGCTGGTTAAGATGAACGCCTAATAAGATTAAGATAAGCCTGTAGGTCGTAAACATTGTCTTCAGCATGCCAACAGCCTTGTCACAATATCAAGATGTTTTCAACATAAATAAAGGTGCTTTTATTCTCACACACACATGTAGCGAAATTCATCCTCTGCATTTAACCCATCCCTCAAGGGAGCAGTGGGCAGCCGCTGTGCAGTGCCCGGGGACCACCTCCAGATTGAGGCCAGTGTCTGGTCAACGGCACTGGCTGGAGGGTGAACCTAACATGTTTTTGCTAGTGGGGGAAACCGGAGCAGCCGGAGGAAACCCACGCAGACATGGGGGGAACATGCAAACTCCACACAGAAAGGCCAGGACGACCAGGGTTCGAACCCGGGACCTTCTTGCGGTGATGCTATACACTGGGCCACCGTGATGCCACCGTGCTGCCACATGAATAGAACTATTTTTCTAAATTATAAATTAGGGATCACAAAGTTACTAGAATTAATTGAAATTAAGCAACATCGGCCATATTGGAAAGCTTTATATTCAAATGAATGTAATATGCTTCCGTGAATATGTATGAAACACAGGGAAAACAACAGCTACACACAATGCTAATAGGTGATTCTGTATATATAAAACAAATGAAGGAATGCCTCACTGAATTTACACAAACAAAAAAAGAACATATTCCAACATAGTTTTTCCTAAAAACTGCTGAGTCGTTCGATCGCAGTGATGTGTCCAAAACTTCCCTTCTCGGGTGAAAATTGTTTGAAGCCGGAGGTCGGAGGTCAAACCCAAAGAAAACTCCTCTGTCCACTTAGGGAACCTCGTGACCTCACGCTGAATAGATTCTGCTGGTGTCAGACACAACTCTGTGTCTTCCTAGAAGCCAGCTCAGCTAAATCCGCCTCAGCGATGCCCAGACGACCCCTCCCCACCCCCACAAGACTATGCCCGTCCGGACCATCTGGGCTTGCGGACAGAAAACGTCAACGGCATCTCGTCACGAGAGGTGATATGTCAGCAGGACTTCTTCAGAAGCAACGCTCTAATTATTTGCCTGGTCCAATAAACACGCAGGAATTTGTGTTCATTAGAAAAGGTAGCAGTGGCTTAAAGGAATGCTTTACCCAAACACCATTGTGTATGAAATACTTGCCCCTCCCACCCCACTCCTCGTCCTTCCCAACCTGGAATGCTGGAGAGAAAAAGGTAGTCCTTCCATCCCTACATGGAGAATGTAACTGTGTAGCTGTAACAATAGAGTCGATAGGGACCAATTTGCATATAAATAAATAGCTATTTTCCCCACCATTCTAGGCTATGAGAAGTAATTAACACATTAGACCTTATAGGTGACATTTATTTAAGAAATCTTTCTAGAGCCAACGCAAGCCATACGACTCTGGATTGGACAGAGGGACCATATTCATATTTTTACACTTGCTATGTTTTTTGTCATATCTGTGAAATGACCAAGCCATAGATGGAACACATAAGGCCATTAATCACATAAGGCCTTTATTATTAAGGTTTTATTTGGTGTTTAAAACATTGATAATCATATATAGATGGTTATTTTAACACACAATAACAAACTAAATTGCAGATTATATTTTGCAGTCAGTATTTATTGAATTAGTATTATGTAATTCAAGTAAGTTACCAACATTTGGTAAATACGTTTATTTATAATATACCACATTTTATATTAGAAAGATGATGTCATATAATAAGATAAACAAACATTAATTTAATCTGCATTTTATTCCTAATTTCTATTCATTTACAAGTTGTGAGTCCTAACAGCAAGTCTCTTACACCCTCACTTATTATTATGGACTTTAAGCACAAAACAACGTCAGATAACAAATCACACCACATGCGATCATATAAAACAATGACCATCACAAGGAGCGGGCCTTCTCTAAATGGCCACCGTGTGCTTTAAAGACCCACCGTCTGGTTTCCCACCCGGTACAGAGGTCTTGAGGGTCACAAGACTCACTCACCGTGTTAAAAGGACCCGTGTCAACTTTCTATTCAGGTGCGATAAAGAAAACAATCGCAAGTTTGCAGATACGAGTTTTCTCCGGGACGTCCAGGCGTTATATTTCAAAGGCGTCTCTGCTGACACATGCAGACTGCTGAATGAGCCTCGCTTAGGCCACTGGGAGCATCGGAACAAAGCTACATTTGGCTCTGGGGAAGCCCTCGTACCCCTGAAGGGGTCAATCATACACTCTCAGTCAGTGCATTCCATCCTTCTCCTCTATACCCCCGTCCACCCCTCTCTCCCTCTCCCTCTCTCTCTCCCTCTTGTTTTTGGTCGGGGGGGTCCGTGGACCTTGAGAAAACAAAGAGCAAAGAAGAAAGGCAATGGAGAGGAGAAAAGAGGAGAAGATGGGAGAGTGACAGACGGAAAGAGAGAATGAGCGTAAGAACGAACCAAAAGAGATGAACAAACAACGGGAGAAGGAACAGATGGAGAGAAGAACGCGTGAACGAAGAAAATAACAAGCAAAAGGAACGAGTAAAGGAGATAAGGAACCTAACGAACGATAGTTGAAGAACGAGTGACGGCGATGAGGAACCTAACGGATGATAGTTGAAGAACGAGTGAAGAAGATAAGGAACCTAACGAACGATAGTTGAAGAACGAGTGACGGAGATGAGGAACCTAACAGACGATAGTTGAAGAACGAGTGAAGAAGATAAGGAACCTAACGAACGATACTTGAAGAACGAGTGACGGAGATGAGGAACCTAACAGACGATAGTTGAAGAACGAGAGAAAGAGAAAGGCGGGGGGGGGCATGGCTTCCCCCAGACTACCACAAGTGGACGTAGTGGCAGGTAGCTTTCATCGTGGCTGGCCTGTCCTTCAGCATGATTTATGAGTCGCTTTGGGACGGCCCGCCCTTTCTGAAGCAGAAATATGACTACTATCCGCTAATTTGTTTAGCATTGAGCTACTTACAAAGCCTGGCAGGCAATTCTTCCCCGTGTGTGTGTGTGTGTGTGTGTGCGCGTGTGTGTGCGCGTGTGTGTGAGAGATTGTGTGACAGCCCCATCCATCCCCGAAGGTCTGACGCAACTACTGGAGTGCACTAACACACACGCACATGCAGGCACACACACACAAAGACACAGTGTGTGCACACAACGATGCACATTTAATGATATGATTGACACCCCATCAATATAGAAAGCCAAGAAGGCATTGAGAGGGCCATAATGTGTGTGTGTGTGTGTGGGGGTAATTTAGGGTACCAGTATATCTTATTAGAAATCAGAGAGCAAATGACGTGTGTGTGTGTGTGTGTGTGCGTGTGTGTGCGTGTGCGTGTGCGTGTGCGTGTGCGTGTGTGTGTGTGTGTGTCACTGAAACTTCAGTGCTAAGGTTCCTAAGGCTGGGCTGTCAATCATTCTAACAATGAGCACCATGGTGTCCCCACCAATGTTCTGTGCTCT
>JAODUK010003408.1:0-11454 GCA_027564635.1 Typhlichthys eigenmanni
GTGCCTGGAACACCTCCCAAGGGAGGCGCCCAGGAAGCATCCTTACTAGATGCCCGTACCACCTCAACTGGCTCCTTGTTATTTTATGTATGTTATAACTGAAAGCCATCTTTACATAATTCACATTCCAGGGAGTCTCTGAATCAATGCAAATTGAGCTTGCAAACATTTGAACAAAGTAATAATGAAAGACACACACACGCACAACAGTAGCTTCATATCTGATTCCATTTAGTTTGTTTTTGGCAGTGCATCTTATATTCTGTTATATTATTGGCGATTGTCAATGCCCTACCAATTTGGTGCATACTAACTGTTTCGGGTGTGGAACACGTTGTTCGCCTGAGCATAAATAGACACACGGTAACTAGAATTAATTAAGTATAACATGAATCCCGCGGGTCACCGGAATCCCGTTTCAGTCTCTTCTGGTAGAGCATGCCTGACTAAAGCGTTCACCTGCTACATTACATATACCATTATAGAGGCGTCCGTGTTCCTGTGCCATCGGACCGAGCTAACCTCCCAGAGCTATGCAGCTTGCTAGCTACGCCCACTCCAGGGGCTTTGAAGCTCCACGCAAAAGGGAAACCGAGGGATGAGGCACACACGGGTCTTCTATAAAAAGCAGCAAACTCTCGCATTACTCCCACGTAACCGCCCAGAGAGTGCCGGGGGACTTCCGTTTTTTTTCTTTCTCCTCCACGTCAGACTCTCTCCATCTCTCTCTCTCTCTCTCTCCCTCTTTCGTCTTGTCTCTATGATAGACGGGATGGCAGGTCATAGGTCACACCGTTTCTTCCATGCTGCTTGGATTCAATCAGCATGTGACAGACTTGTGAGACTGATAACCTGTGAAACCTTGTCTAGGCAGACTTATCAGGCACAGGGAGCAAAGCAGCATGTATGCTGGTGGGGGGAGGCGGGTGGATACATGTCTGTGTGTGTGGTTGGAGGGGATGGGTGTTGCTGTTAATGGCCTGCACCCCCAACGCACTGCTGCTTACATTACTTTTCACATTTAGATGGCTGTGATTAGACACATTGTGTGCAGGGTGTGTGTGTTGGGGGGGGCCACTTGAGTCTATAATCCCCTCCAGGAACTGGGAGGAGGGGGTGGTCCTTTTGTCCCACTGACCAGGCCCCTATGTATTCAGAGCACCTATTATTGTGGCAGGGGGTGGATGCTGAGAGGCACATTAGCAACCCAGTCTGCCGGGCTCAAAGGGACTTCACATTCCCCCACCTGCCCTCCACCTCCCCCGCCCCCCCGCCCGGCGCCCCCGCTGGCACGATATTGCCCTCCACCCCGGGTGTTCCCTGTGGCGCTGTAGGTGAAACACTAACACGGGCTCCCCCCCGCTCGTCTTATCTTACGCCAGACGATCTACGCTTGCCGTGCATGCATGCCTCGATTGGCCCTTGATTGACAGATCCGCTCCCCAGTCCGACGTTGACAGCTGCCGTCGTACGCAGCGTTGTGTAGAGGGCTCGCACTTGTTTGTGCGAGGAAAAGGTCCTTTGTACGCCAGCTTGTTTGCGTGCGTCTTTATCGTCGCTTGATTGGCGTTTAGTGGCGAGGCCTTGATAACTTGCTCATATGGCCACCTGTTCCAGCGAGTGATCCGCCCTGATGGATTTGATTCAGACATCTATATTTAACAGGGCAAGGAGAGAGAATGAAAGGCAGACAAAATATATAGAGTGCAGCCTTCACTCACATCCAGTATCACTGCTGTGTCAGATATCAGTGCTGCTAATCTGAGCCTGCCAGAACAGGGTTATGGAGAATCATTACAAACTACATTGAAGTAGCAGGCAAATTCTTTACAGGATTTAAATATATAATGATTTCATAGTGTAATGTGGTGTTGTATTTTCAAGAGCGATAACATCTCAAAGTGCATTGAGCATGTTATAATGTGTTAGCCAGCAATTTTCGACATTTGTGTTGCATTTTGCGTGGCGGGGGAGCTTTGCTTATGACTGCATATTTGGTTCATTAAGTGTGTTTTGCTGACCGATAACTTTCTAGTTCTGAGCTAGAGGTAATTTAATACAATATTGATTGTAATGTACATGGAAGCGTTAGCTATTACTCGCTAAATTGAGCACCCAATACACAATGCATTTTCGACTAGTACCTTCGAACTTCATCACACTAACCTGCCTTACTCGATAAAGCCTATCCATCACCACAAGCCATAGCAACACCACAATATCATAAACCCTATAATAATCCTCATCAATATAATTAGACTGGTGTAACCAGACCTAAAATTCACTTTGTGAATAAGTTCTGGCAACGGTTTACAGTCGTTTCCTCTTACTTGATGTAAACTCTGATTATGAAACTATTGGAGGGCGCTGAACCATTTGCCGATGCTACAACTGTTTCGGTTGCCCCATCTAGCTCTGCCACCATTTCGAAACACGCTTGACTTGACTGACGTCATCTCACTAACCCACCCTGATTGGGCCGCCAGCAGGGTGGCTGTGCGAATGCCAATGCAAACAGGGTTTCCGGACTGTAAGCTCAGCAAAAAGCAATTAAGCGCAATAGTCGGGCGGAGCCAGGCTAGCATTAGAAGTTCTCGGAGGCTGTCTGCTTCCCTTCTCTTGGGTAGTTCAGGAGGGGTAGAGAGAAAGAAAAGCCCGGGGCTAGAGAAGGCCTCACCCCTCCCGAGATAAAATTCACAGCTGATTCTTGTCTGAAACGGGCTTTGATGGTTTCTTTGACATGCTAGCCGGCTTCTTCAATGGACGTTCTGCAGGGACATTAAATCTTTACATCGGTCAAAACAAACACGCCTCTCTCGCTGTCTTGCTTAAGGACTTCATGATAGGCTTTACGCATTTGAAATGGTCCTGCAAGAACAATTAGAACCCCCCTCCATCTGGGTTCAGTTTCGCCAGGTGTATACAACATTAGCGCCGGGCTAATGGTTTCTGGGTGAAACGTTGCGTAGTTTTTTCCATTGACACTAAACCTGGCTTCGGCGTGAATGACAGACATTGCACTCACTTCCTCACCTTGCCTCACCCTTCCCCCTCCCAAGGCTCTTTCATGCACCTTGCTTCCTCCCTCCTCCGTTGATCCGGAATGGGGATTTTAATTCCATTCCTCCTGAAGCCATGTGACAAATAGTGCCACAGACTAAGCACAGCCATAACTAAATCCTGCCAAAGAGGGGGGAGACGGGGTAGGGAAATTCGGGGGTGGGGTGGGGTTAGAAGCTGAGTAAGGACAAACTGACAAGCTAAATCGTGGAACAAGGGAGCGGGGCGGGGGGGGGAGAGACGTGAGAGAGTAGTGCCTGTAAGTGAGAGCGGGTGATAAATATTTCAGTTGGGTCAGGCGGAGCAGCCGTTCTGGTGGGGAATGTTAGAGGCTTCCAGGGGGGAGCTGTGTTGGTCTTCATCCTCCCCCACGCTACATGGAGAATGGAGTTTGCAGCCTTGGGGGGTTTGGGGGGGGGGGGGGGGGGCTGTGTTCCATTAATGTTTCTTAATGCACTTTATGACTCTGCCCTACTTCTGTTTCAGCCGAGAGAACAGCTATTTAGGAAGTCTCCTCCTTAGTTTTCCTTTACAACCTCCCTGCATCAGGCTGCCGTCTTCTCTCAGATTATTTCTCCTGCTTAGATGCCTTCATATGCAGCGCACGCATGTGGTGTGAATGAGGGAAGTGATTGCGTATGCACTCTACCGTATACTGTACAGTATCTCGAGTCAAGCACCACGGTGTTGGAGTTAAAGGCATGGTCAGGTGTTCTCGAGAACTCAAATCAAAACAATATTCCTCTGCAGGTGGTATTTGGTGAATTTGACAAAAAAGTTAATTGGCTTACAATTAGTTTGCAATAGCTGACTACACATTTAAGTGTGTGAGGTCATCTGTCCGTCCCTGCTACATGTAATACCATAATGTATACTATACATAAATGGACAAATTCTCTGTGACGTCACACATAGGTTTTCTCAAGAATTGATTGTAGGATCAAGTTGTGCTGGATCTCTGTGCTGGACTCCCTTTTGCAGCCAGCATCAAGTGGCTATTCGAGGGACTGCAGATTTTGGCACGTAAACTGCATTAATTTCTCAGGACCAGAGGTTCCCACTTGGGTAATATGCACAATCTACTTGGTGTGTGTGCGTGCGCGCGCGCGCGCGCATGTTGTACATGTTAACAATTAACCTGTATGTAATCCAATGTAATGCAATTTCACTTGACTTTATAGAACCGCTAGTCCTAACAAGTACCCTTGTTTCATTGGAAGTGGGGGGGGGGGAATCTAAACTATCCCAAGCTAACACCCAGAAAAGCATTATATAGCTATTGGATCTGCTCACAAGCATCTGGAGGTGCATCATGCACACGAACAGTAACATGATGAGCCGACCAATATGTCTGCTAAGCCTTTCTCCCATGGGTCACTTGGCCTTTTAAGGCAGAGGAAAACTCACAGTAGGTGAAAACAAGAGAGTTTGGAGATTAAAGGGGGAAAATCAAAGAATACATAGACGTACTGTACACACACACGCCCGCCCACACTCACAGACACAAGCTCATGTATATTTGGGCACACTGTCTATTAATCTAGCCTATAAATAATGCAGGTTTTGGGGGTGCTTCTGAATTTTGGCCCAGAGCAAACTGTGTGTGGACAGTGAGGCAATGCAATTGGTGGGTGTGTTTGGATATGCGTTTATTTGTTTGTGTGTGTTGCCAAAAGATGAAATTTCATCCATCCCTTTTCTTCCCATAATGTCATTATTATTATTATCTGACACACAAAGCATAACTCAATGTGTTATGCTTTGTGTGTCAGATAATAATAATAATAATAATTGCATTTATAAAGCCCTTTACATTCAAAATGAATCTCAAAGTGCTAGATTTTGGGAACCAGACTCTGTCATGCAATATATATATACATTCTCATAGGTATTCATTTAATCCAATCAATATTCTCTGATAATAAGGTCCAATGTTAAATAAGATGTCCAAATGACCAAATTGTTTCTACAAAGCTGTTTTGTGTGAGCGTGTGTGCATCTGTGTGCGTGTGTGCATCTGTGTGCGTGTGCGTATCTGTGTGTGTGTGTGCATCTGTGTGCGTGTGTGTGTGTGTGTGCGCGTGTGTGTGTGTATCTGTGTGCGTGTGTGTATCTGTGTGTGCGTGGTTGCTTACAGATGCATCATAATCTATAGTACGTGACATTCAGTCATAATGTGTGTGTTGACTTACATGTTTAGAAAGATGGGTGTGTCAGCCAGATGAATGCCATCATGTGCTTGTATGCATTGAACTACATCGTGCAAGTGTGCAAAACGCTGCCAGTGTGGCGAAGCCTTCTGTAAATGTCAAACGCAGGCTCCGGTGTTAACCGTTTGCAGGCTGTGTGTGCCTAAGCCTGTGTATACTGTGTGTGTGGGTTTGCCCCTTGGTAATGGTTTGTGAAAGGTAACACCGTGGTGTGACAGAGTCCCTTAGCTTTTCTGAAGGTAAGCCTAGCCACCTGGCCACTTGACATTAATTGAGCTTGGCCTTTTGTCTCTGCCATGAGACACTGAATGGGACAATGTGCGGAATGGAATAGAACTGCACACATTCGTCTACACAGTATCAACATAATGTACTGTGATTTACTGTGATTTACAGTTGGCTATGCTCTGCTGCTTGCCCCATATAAAAAATATATATCTATGGTCATAATGTTTACAACTTGGGCATCATGATTACATTATTTTCTTTATTTATAAATATATGTGTCCATAATTGTATGCTAAGCTAGATGCATTTCTTTGACCTTCCCACAAAGCATCATACCTCTTTCCTGGGGATATTGCCTCATATGCTACAGAGATAATGAACCCCGTGGAAACATGCTGTAACTGTGAGTGACTTCTGTATCAACTGGGAGCAGTCTTGGTAATGGTCGGCTAAGCCTGGGTGTAGCGATTAGCTAGCGCGACACTGCAGCGGTGTATCTGTGAATTCGAAGGGGCTAATGAAGCATAGAACGACACTGTGATACTCTCATTATTCTCTGTGGCTCGCTCTTAAACAGAGAAACCACATTAGCTGACAGCGACACTGTGCCTTTCTCTTTGTCTCCCTTTCTCTAGAGCTCTAATGCCCTAATGTTGTGGAGGGGGAGGCAGGGAGTCCATTGGTTCATCATGCATGTGCAGTGGAGTAACCAAATGTGGGTGGTTGAAGGGAGGGGGGTCACCTATGGTACTGTAGTTCTGTTCTAATGCTGCTGCTTCGGATACTGCAGATCGGACTCTCAGGCACGCTACAGGCAAACACATCATGCATGGCAACTAAGCAGTTGTAGTAAAATAGGATATTCATAATAATACATAGGATAAATAGGATACTAGTAGATACTACTCACAACTCTGTAAGTTGCTTATGCAATTGGAATACTGGTACTACTGCTAATTATTACTGCTAACTATGCTGTTATACTTTAATAAAGCTGGTTTTAGCTGGCTAGGTGGTAGAACTACCTAAAAAACTACCTAAAAATACTATTGTATGGTAAATAATGCCAAAACAAACACATTCTATTTATGACCCAACATTGTTATAAATATCAATCTGTAAAGGAACAAATCCCCACACGGCGTATGTGTTCACACGCCCACACACACGCGCACAATCACGATGAAGCTTGTTTTATTGTGGCATGTGTTCACATTTGTGTGTTTGTGTTTGTCTAAGCGTGCGTTTATGTATATATGTGTGAAGCCGAAGTAGGTGTCTTTCTTGATTGAGAGGGCTGAATTACATTGCCCATGCAATCACATTATTCCTTAGCTGTCAGTGTAAACACGGTGGCATCTTAGGATCTCCTCCACACCCCTCTGGTTCCAATGGCTGAATGCTATCAACATCCTTGGCAATCCATGCCTAATATGTGGGGGGGCAGAGCGTCTGAAGGAGGACCCTGTGGCATTGAAGGGAGGGATGTTTTTGTTTTGATTTAAAAACAAAACATAAAAAAAAAAAATTTGACTTGACTCTTAAGCAATACCAGAAAATGTTGTCACAGTGCCGCAGATTTTGAGGGAGCGTGCATGTGAGCATGCTAACTGCAGGAATATTGACCAGAATATGACCAAAATGATGAAGATAAATGATGAAGATAAATCTGCACATGTTAGAGTACCTGTTGCAATCAGCGTCTTGCTATGCCACACCTGTCCGTTGTCGTGGCAAAAGTGCTCACTAAACACAGATTTTAACTTGATTTATTAGAAATAAAAAGCTAATTGTGCATAGAAGCAGTGTTGTAACTTTTACTTCCATTTAACTCTTGAAAAATGGTAGCAAACACAAAAGCTTTGAGTTTAAATTTTTGTCCAGTATAGGCTACTGTAGAAACTACAGATCCCACAAGCCCCTGCAGAGTGCCTACACACCTAGTGGGTGGCCAGGCCCACAGATCAGGCCAGGTGTGTTTGTTTACGGCAGGGCGGTGGCCTCCACTCCCCCAGGTCCTAGAGAGAGCTTTGTAGCTGTCAGTTCAACCACAAGCCAATCTGGCCTTCTCAGCAGGCTGTTAGCAGGCATACAACAGAAAGCCTCCCCCCTTCCCCTCCATCCGCCTTGATGTGTACATGTCCACCCCACCCCCCTCTGCTAGCCTGCTCTCCTGCTTATCTGTCGGCATTGGGCATGTGGGGGTTCGGGGGCCGGAGCCACCGTGTTACTCGTGGGCAGAGTTTTCCGTCATTTGTGACGGGATCGTGTCGCGTCCCCTCTGTTCTTCCGCGGCTGCAGAGGAGCCGGCCATCTGGACGTCGCGCATCGAGAACCGAGAGAGGACGCCATGTAAAGACAGGCCTCTCTTTTCCCTCCTGTGCCTCCCTCCGCTCCCGCCACGCTCGCTCAACCCATCTGTGTCAGCCCCCGCGGCGTCTCACTGCGGATGGCGCAGCCCTTCCTAGAAAGGCTTGCCTGCAGAGTCGTGACCTTAAACATCGTTGACACCGCGATGTGATAATGTCGCCATAGAGTTGCGTCTACGCTACATGATATAATGTATGGTCCATCATTTGTGATGAATCGTGATATGTGCCTGAAGCAGGATTTATTTACAATACATGTACAGGATTTATTTTCATTACATATAGAAAAAACTAAAATCAATACCAGCCATATCAATACTGCATCTTTGATATTCACATCTGTTTTCTAACACTTTTTTGACTGTTGCTTGAGTTGACCGTGTGCTTTTGTGTTTGATCATTTCTTTCTCACTTTTTTTTTACAGATTTCTCTGCTCTAGTCTTTTGTGGTTTTTGCTTTTTAATTTATAATCTTTGAAGTTTTTTTTTGTGGTTTTCATATTCTCACATATTTATGTTTTATCTGAATATCTTTTATCTTAAAACATTTTCTTCATGTGTTTTTTTAACAGAGAGTATTGGATTCAACTGGAGTCATCTGCTACGATTGAGGGCCTTCTATTTCCATTTGGGTTTCTCTCCCTGGAGTTCCAGCCTGGTAAGGAACAGGTTTTAGTGCATCATATATTCCTTTTGCCCTGTTCTCATCTGCTCATGAAATTTGCCATAATGTGTGTAGGAGTGCGTGCTTGTATGTGCACTGCTGCAGAAAGAGGAAAACTATCTGCTGTGTAAAATCAGTCTTAACTGAGATAATAACTGGTGTCTAACCAAGCTACATATTTCTGAGCCATCACTGGCTCAGAAAGTCAGCCATTACCCGTGAACATTGCAATTCCCCCTCACACAAATCGAGTCTAGGACTTTTCCACGTGCGATTACACCCGGCAGAGCTCTCTGCTTCTGCCCCGGTCGGTGTTTAAGTGAGGTTTCCACCTGCTAATACCTCTCCCACATCCTGTGTCACAGGATTGTGTCCCAGATTCCCCCATTGCTTTGGGCCATTGCTCATTTAACACAGCCGCTAATGAGTTTTGCTGTAGTTTAGCCCTCATTAAACATTTAAATCTTAATTTTCATTCGCTGCCTGTCACCCTTTATGGGGTCATTCTGTCTGCGCACAGGGGCTCGTGCACACGCCACACCAGTAAACAGTCAGTTCCGAGACAGGTTGGCATTATTAGAGTCTAAAAGAAGCTACAGTATGTTTGAAGTAGGGGTAGGGGGAAAATTCAATACTGCATAGTATTGTGATATTTCCCATGGCGATACTGTATCGATACACGGACGGCAAGTATCGCAATACATTTTTTTTTTTCATTATATAAATTGCACATGAGAATTTAACAAATATTTTTGACATGCTCATGTCAGTTAGTCAGCTCGACGATCACATTGATCAGCAATGAGATGAACAAACCGATCATTTAACATAATTTGAAGTTGGAAAAAGTTATAAATTACAATTAAAATTGCAATAATATCGCAATATTTTTTAACCTTGCAATAATATCTTATCGTGGCATAAGCGTTGTGATTCTGGTGATTCCCACCCCTAGTTTGAAGTGATGTAAACATCTCTCTCCCCAGTATGTGTATTAATTATATGAGATGTCCAGCCCGGTTTTATACTTATTTCCATCGTATTCTGGGGACCGATCTACGTCGAGATGACGTGTGCATCGGAAATGTACTCTCACTCACACAGCCACATTACATGCTAGCTTACCTCAGAAGCCACTCACCGGACCAAAGGTCACACACACAATACCCTGCTCTCCTGCACTCCTAATCCTGCTGACCCCTGTCCCCTAGTGGCCACATGATAAACACGAGGTAATCCGATGTGCTGAGGCAGCCATATATGGTAAAAGTTTGGTCAATATTGAAATAAGTATTATTTAACACAATTGCTCATTGATTTTGGAAAGATGTTGCATGTGACCAACAGACGTTTCACGTTTCATCCTGCAAGGGGCGAAAGTGACAAAATAAGATTTTCCTTTCAAAACGTAACATGCAAAATAATCGTTTTGTAATAATAATAAAAAAAAAATTTAATTATAATTTTGTGTTCGAAATTGAAATCATGATAAAAATGTGATTAACTGAATAGCCCTAATATTACTATTACTATTATTATTTTAATATTAACCTATACCATATATGGTATAAGTTATATATAAAGTAATTCCCAGGCCAGGCTGAGGTCAAGAAGACCCCCCACCCTCCGGCTGGAGGTTTGTCTTTAGAAGAGGTGAAATGTCTAGAGCGGCCGACAGTTAACTTGATTCCCCTGCTCTCCCAGAGGGCCAGCCCGGCTGTTGTTCCTCAAAGTGAGTAATGACAGAAAGGACACACTCCCTCGGGGAGTCTTCTACTTGTTTTGACTCCTGCGGAAAAGGAGTCCTCTCTTTTTAAAAGATTGAAAGTGGTGGGGGGGAGGGGGGGGGACCATGAGCAGAAAGATTGAGAGAGAAGACGTATTATTCCTGTCCCGTTTGCGTTTCCTGTTAATGGATGTCTACCACTCCTCGTTCTCTCGCAGTGCTTTTGCTTTCAGATGCTGTTATTTACGCAGCCCCCCCCCCAATTTCTCCCCCACCACCATCTTCCTGTTCCCAATCCCACCAGTATCACTGCCCAGTCCGCTCACACCCACCCACCCATGCCCTGTCAGGGAGATGAATGTCTGTTAGCAGATGTTCCGTTGGGGAAATGAACTTGCGCACCTACGCTCCATCATTCACCACTTCCCTGCTTTGCTCTCTCTCTCTTTCTCTCCTTCTGTCTATCTCTCTGTCTCTGTTTCTCCCTCTCTCTCTCTCGTTACCCTCTCTTTCTCTCCTTCTTTCTGTCTCTCTGGTCCTCTCTCTCTCCTCCCTCTCTATCTCCTCACTCTCTCTTTCTTCTCTCTGGCTCTGTCTGGTCCTCTCTCTCTTTCTCTCCTTTCTGTCTCTCTGGTCCTCTCCCACTCTCTCTCTCTCTCTGGCTTGCAGTTGCCACTCAACACACTATTTATTTCTGTCTCTTTCCACTTCTTCTTTATTTTTATAGTAATTGTTGTTTAATTTATATTCACCCCTGTGAGCCTCCTATCTTGCAGAGAAATGTGACTCTTTAGTGTTAATTCCCAGCAGCTGGCTAAACTCGCTGTCTCTCGGCACTCTGTGCTGGAGATAGTTAAGCGCCAAGGCTAATTGGTGTGAAGTACAATTTCACACGTTTTGGGCTATGCACCAGTTACCTAAATTGTTGTTGTGTTGCATACTTCCTGTTGAAACTGTCTGTGAGTGAAATGCTGAACTGAATTTCTGAATTTGACATACTCTTTTATTGCAATATATTACATCTACAGTTAATATTGTATTACTGTAGCTATTTCCGGTGTCATCATGTGTGCTTGTTTCTGTTGAGGGAGGAGTTAAGACACCTGCTTCACGGAAAGTGGCATTCATAATTTGTATCACCTCTATTTGTGAACATACATATATATATATATATATATATATATATATATATGTATG
>JAODUK010003409.1:0-34252 GCA_027564635.1 Typhlichthys eigenmanni
ATTTTATTTACCGCTATTTCTCTTCTTCGATTTTTTTTCTGGATAGTGCCCAACTGACTTATGGGATAGCGTAGTGTTGAACGTTTGTATACTACGGAGGTAGTACACCACTCGACTACCAACTGCTTACTGAGTATTCGGACATACTACTAATTGTGACGTACTGCTTTTTGCCTGCTATATAGTAGACAAGTACGGGTATTCGGATGCAACCTTAGATTATCTGATACAATGTGTCGCTAGAACACAAGGGTGATGGTTGCTGAAAATGTACCTCTGTATGTGTATACTGTATATTCCAATAAATGTCAGCTTTTTCCAGATACAGTAGTCAATTTCGACATTAACTATGTCTACACTGTGTTTCTGGTTAATTTTATATAATTTTAATGGACGAAAACCTATTTTCTTTCAAAAACAAAGACATTATAGTGAATGTATGTCTATGTTAGCTACCTTAAGATCAGCCTTTTGTTTCCTCAGTGCCTCTACCATGTATGTAATCTCCTGCCATGACTCTAGCCTGTCATTGGCCATCTTAATGAGAGGCTCCACCGCTTTCTTGGCCTCCAGCCAATCGGTGGAGTCCTGCAGCATGTTGTGAAGCTGCTTTGTCCTATCAGAGAGCTTGGTCTGGGAGTCCTCCCAGTGGGCCTGCAGCCTGTCAACTATGATGTGGGAAAGAAAAAATAAAACTGTTAAAGCCCAGGGCCCTCATTAATCAATATTCAAGTATGAATAGATATGTGCGTACGAACCATGCGTACGAACGTTTCTACGCAAAGAGTGGGATTCATCAAGTTATACTTGTACTTGAGAATGTGCGTAAATTTACCTACGACCATGCGTACACACAGGACCTTGTGGTAGAAAAGTCGACCTGCTAATGAAATACCATCCACCAAATGGAAAAGGGATTGACAGAACTAGACCAAATAATAAACTGTGAAGAAAAAATATCAAATATGAATATGTGTTTTTTCTTGTAGGCCTATTTGTTTTCTAGACACTTAGCTACTCATACTTATCTCAGTATACTACTGAATTCATAAACATCAAACTATTATTCTTAATTGAATAATATAATTTATTAATACAGAACATGTTTCTTTCCGGCTTGCAGAGCATTGCTGGGAAAATAATATATTGTTAACAAATATCTCTCTCTTTGGCACTAAGGTAGTACGCCGCTCGACTACTACCAACTGCTTACTGAGTATTCGGACATACTACGAATTGTGACATACTGCTTTTCGCCCACTTTCCTATAGTTCTAGTGAGTTTTCAGTGAGATTTGTGATTAATATGAGTTTTAAAATGATTTGCATTTTGGCCATGTTAGTGTCAGTGTGTCTCAAGCAATATTTTATTGTTGTTGCACCATGACAAAGTTATACACTAAAATACTATTGTATATACTGACGTGACAATATAACTTATGTCAACTCGGCAGTTTTCTCTCATGTTTTCTTCCTACTGCATATTGCAGCAATATTTATGGTGTTGTTATATAATTTTAACATTGGTTGTTACTCATAGCTAACCTCCAAAATGTATGGCTTGCTTTGTTAACACTTCTGTGATCCAAAGTCATATTTCTGCATCCCAAATGTTTTTTTTTCTTTGATATCTTCATGTTAGATTTCTTTATTGTCATACATCGAAATTCAGGTGCACTCAAAGAGCTGGCTCAATATAAAAATAGACAGTAAAATATATAAAATAGAATAGAATTTATAAATAAAGCAGGATAAACTGCTTGTTTGTGTAAAAGTACTAAAAGTAGTAAAAGTAGTAAGTAAAATTGCACAGACATAGATTATTGCACTCAAAGTTATGCTAGCTTTAGGTTTGCTTTCAGTTCAGCTATTAGTGACATTTCTTAGAGCTTTAAAGGAAACAGAAGGGACAGGCTGAAGCCCACTACAGATGGCAATTGATGTCCTACTGAGCTGTGTTTAAACATATAAAAAGTATAGTATTGTATACACAGTATACATTGAACAGCCCGAGCGCACGTCCGTGTTGCATGAGGCCACGCATTTTGTAGTATAGGCCAGGCCTTTAGAAAATGGTTAGTTAAAGTGGAATGCTTTTTTATAATCTGTGTGTGTGTGAGTGAGAGAGAGGCATACTGCGCTCAGTGATGGCATTGCGGGTGTCCTGGTTGCTGGTCTTGTTCTTTAAGTTTTGGGCTGCAGTAATCTGCCTTTCCAGTTGGGGACGACGCTGGGCCATCTCTTGCAGGGACCCCTAAAATATCACACACACACCCACACACACACAAGAGTGCTTTGTCTATTAATTGACTAATTTAATATACTGTACATCATAAAATCATCAAAGAGGAAGACATTTTTTATATATTGAAATACATACTGTAAATATATAAATAAATCATAAATCAAACAGGCACACTTCAAATTATATGACAAATATGTATACTAACAGCAGTATACAAACAATCTCAAAATAATTAAAACAAACAAATATGATGATTTTAAATGGTGGCTAGGATCATAGAAGTCCAACAATAACCACATCATATGAACAGGTGTCTGTCTGTGAGATTTGACCTTGAGCATGTTGATGTTGCTGTTTATGTCATCCAGGTCAGCAACCACCACTCGCTTGTTCTGCACCATGTGATCCAGCATGGTAAGCCAATCAGTGAGCTCAGCCCAGGATTTGTTGAACTGAGCCAAAGCTGCAGGTTCTGCCTGGGAGCTTCTTAACAGAGATTCATCTGGAACACACACACACACACACACACACAGACACAGACACACACAGACAAGCACACAGACACACACACACAGACAGCAGTCAACTCTCCTGTATTCATCCATGTTCTTAACCTAAACCAGACGACAGATGTAAATCTGGACAGGGCTCATCCAAAAAGTTATCACCAGCAACAAGGTTTTTATTTTGTCTGTTATCTTTATCTCTAAATATTATAGATGTAAAGATTATAGAAAGGTGATCCGCAAGATTTATTTATGGCTTGTTTTCTTAGGAAATAGTGAATGACATTTAGTGGCACATATTTTAAAGGGGTCAAATTCTGCTACTTTTCTATACGTTGACACAGTTCCTTGAGGTCTAAATGCAATATACTGTATGTAACATGCTTATGTGAAAATACCACATAGATTATTCATAAGAGCTTAATCCAAAGACACATGCTCTGACACAGTGATGCAACCATATCACTCTGTAAAGCCCTTTTTACACAGCGTTCTCAAGGCATAATACTGTGCCTTCATTCTGCCTCACCGCTCCATGGAACGGGTACGGGAGGTGGATTTATGGGATCATTGTTTGCCTCGACGGCGTGCCATCGGGGCTGTGGGCAGTCACACAGACACACACGACTTAACTTTTTACTGGAGCCATGCAGATAAGCACAGTCATATTTCATGAATGAAGGTTATATGCTAATAGCTGATGTGTCTGAAATCGCATTCGTTCTTCAACCATCCCCCCCACACACACACAATAAATAGGCCAATACAGTTCTCAATGGCAGAGTAATAGGCTACTGTATTCAAATCAACAGGGAAGGTTAGGCAACAGCTTTCTGCTGTGAAACATCTAGACATTTATTAGGCGATCTGGTTTGGTCTTGGTAGAGGTACAGTATGCTACAGAGCTGTGTAGTTGCTCTCCGGGTTTATCAAATGCTCAAAAGTCTTACTGGCTTTCTGGGCTGCCAGAAGACCCATCCGCTCCTTATGTTGCCGTAGCAACTCCAGAATCACTATCCAGTCCTCTTTCAGCTTAGCAAACTTGACCTGTGGACACATACACACACATACACACACATACACACACAAACACACACACACACGCACACACACACACACACACACACACACGACACAGACACACACACAAACAGGCACACACACACACACAAACAGGCACACAGTTTATGCTAAATGCCATGTATGCTGAATAAGAGAATGATGACAATTTAAATCCTTGATTTCCTGACCTTGTCTGGTTGGTTGGGAGGATTATCCTTGTAAAGCTGATTGGCTCGTTCCAAAGCGGATTCCACCTCTTGCTGCTTGACATGTACTTCATCTATGAGCTGTGCAGCACACACCAGAGAGCAGCAGACAGACAGTGCATGGTCAGGGTTGTCTCCAGGACCCAGGTGTGGTGTATGCAGGTGTGTGGGCCAGCACTATACCTTGGGCTCCACATCATTCGGGCGCTGCTCCAGCCTGCTTCTGGTGCTAGAGGCCCAGGTTGACAGGTCCTCCAGCCGGCCCTGGAGCCTCTCCAGCTCCTGGAGAAGACCCTCCATCTCCAGCTGCCGCTCAGGCAGATCTCTGGACACCTAAACACACCCGCCACATCCATTTACTGTGCATTTGTATTCCTTGAATATGTGCTCATGAGGAGGTATGGGGTTCAGGAGCTTGCTCAAGGGCAACGAGGCAGGATGCCACATGTTTAACTGACATATTCAAACCTGTAGCATAGTGGTAATACATGAATGGTAACGCTACACGTAAATGGACGTAAATGTATATAGTGCTTCTCCAACCTTCCTGACACTCAAAGCGCTGTACAGTATAGCCTCACATTCACACGCACATCCAGCAATGCAAGGTGCCACCTGACCACCAGGAGCAGCTAGGGCTAGGTGTCTTGATCAGGGACACCAGTGACCTTTTGACCATCTGACTATGCAACAGTATTGTTTGTTTGACATTTATTTTACTAGGGAAATCAATTAACAACTTATTTACAATGAAGGCCTAGCCAGATATATAGTTCTCTGGTGGGGAAGGGGAAATATTGAAAACAGTGCAAATACATGGTTAAAAGGAAATGCATTACATAATGCAAAATACAGTCGACAAGAAGACACAGGACAACATACATAACAGAAAATAAACAAGAGTTTTTCGCTTTACATGATATTAGGAGAACATAACATCAGTATGCAGAAGTGACCAAGGCAGCTGTGAGAGAGAATACGCGTTTGAATGTTTGTAGGGGGGTGAGGATGCCAAGTGTCATAGATTTGTGCAGCTCATTCCAGTCAGTGGCAGCAGCAAACTGAAATGAGGCGTACAGTGATGTGTCCTGTATGGAGCATCTGTCCCTAACAGCAGAGTGATACAGTACATCCAAGTGAGCCAGAGAAACCTTTCCTGCCAGTCTGTAGACGACGTCACCGTAATCAAACACAGGCAAAAATGTCATTTCAACCAGGGTAAGTTTAGCCACAGAGGTGAAGGGTTACGGTACAGAAAACCAAGTATAGATCTAATTCTGGCCTGCAGCTTTGAGATGTGTAGTGTAGAATGAATGTTGATGGTCCAGCGAAATACCCAGGTACATGTAAGATGTAACAAACTCAAACTACTAATAGTAGGTGCATACAATAAATACTAGCAAGTAATAACCTAAATAGCATTTTGGCGTTATGGTGTTATCAGTCACAGCAGCAGTATTAGCAGTATTGCTAACAGTACAGTATCTGTCAGGAGCGCTAGCAGCGTTAGCTGACCTGTGCCCAGCGGGTGTTGATGGCCCTGATTTCTCTGTGTTTGTCGGCAGGAAGTGTGACCTGTCTCTGTCTGAGGTTGAGCTCATCCACTGCCCTCTTCTGAGCAGGCAGCTCATCCACACGCACCTGCACACACACACACAGGGGTCTGTCATTATTGCTACTAAGGGAGCTAGGCTGTGTGACGTAGCACTACTGTACCTGTATCCTCTCCAGGGTGTCTCTGAGGTGCTGTGGCTCTGCAGGCACCGGGGGGATGGCCAGCACACCCTCTGCCTGCTCCAGCCACCTCACAACCGACCCCATGTCCTCCTGGAGCGCCCTGGAGGCGATCGTGGCCTCCGCAGACCTGAAGGGGGCGACAGAGAGATGGGTGAGCCAATGGGTGTACAGTGCGACCATTTCCCTCGCAAATGCGAACGTATGTGCGAACATAAAAGAAATTGTGCATTGTTATGAAGTCCCCGTGGCAATGGCATGCACAATGACAGTCATGCCGTGCACTCTAAAGTTGCCTGTTCCAAACATGGTTCCAAAGATGGTGAGTGCGTTGTGTTTCGTTACCATACACTCCACCCACATACATTAATTAGGTTCAGCTGTTCAAATCAGGTCTCGAAGCTGAACACAAACACGTTTCCATATTAGCTACCTTGTCATCATTGCTAGCTTACAAGTGAACTTTTACAACGTTTGTTCGACAAGGCACAAGCAAAACAGGTTAAAAAAAAAGTATGGCTAGTGATGGATGCATGACTGCTATCATGCCAGCCAGCGTTTAAATTGTACTGTGCATTTGTGCAATTAAGGTAATAACCTGTTTTAAGAACATGTCTGTATAACTTTTCAAGATATTTCATTCTAAATTATGTTTGCTCATATTCCTATATTCTAGCATAGTCGTTTTGGTTGTCCTTCTCTACTTTCAATACCTCCACATAAAATATGGAAACATTAACCTACTGTAGAAGTTCTAACATTAATGAAATGTGGGAAAACATCTATACAATGGCCTATGTTTAAATTACAATTTTGAGCAAACCTACTACAAAATATATTTGACCAAAGATCAAACATGATAATGTAGGCGTAATCATCTCTCCAGTCAAAAACCAAGCCATTCATACATAAGCTACATAAGCTGGGCGTGGCACAGCGAGGACGGGTGCGGCCCTACGCACCTCCTGCGGTGGTCCTGCAGCCTCTGGCACGTGGCGGCCCAGCGGGCACTCAGCTGGCTCAGCTGGGAGCGCAGACGGGCGCAAGCATCAGGGGTGTTCTGCTGGGCCATGTGCTCCCCTGCTGAGGTCACCCGTCCCAGGAGCTCCTCCTGGACCGGGACCATGTCGCTCAGGTCCTGTAGGAAACACACACACACGTGCTGCATATTAACTACATGGGAAACACACTCATTCATCACCACACAGATACTTGTCAGGAGTCAGTGTTATCACCATGACAACTCTGCTTAAGATGAAATGCATAATTACAATAGCTGTATTTCATAACATTTTATTAAGGTTTAGAAATGGGCCTAATTATAAATAAATAAGCCATGCAGCAAATTAGACACTGTGATTTAGTCTTTTGATACTGGGAATAACCCATTATTTCTGTTATATAATTCATTATCTGCTATTACATTCTGTTTAGATGAAGCAGGAAGGAAGGAAGGAATGTTTGGGATAGTTTTTTCTCCTTTTTCACAATAACAGGACTATTATCTATATGTCTGACCTAGAGTGAGGTCTAGCATTTAAAAATTGAGATTATAGGAAATTGTTAAACGAGAATAATGGTGTTAGAATAAATAAGGGTATGTATAGTTAAAATTTTTATAGGAATCTCTGTTGCATTGAACTATTTTTAGGCGTAGCAATATGCAGGGAAGTGTGTGTGTGTGTGTGTGTTTGTGTGCAGTGCTTGAAAAAAAGTACCAGTACTCCTTTTTTCGCATGTCTATCATGAAGATGTTGCAATAGAGCATCACAACATGCTCCGTATATTCTTACAGTGTTTATGGATTGAGTAGACTACATACACAGTAGGGATTCTATACTGGGAATATACTGTATAATAGAGTATCAAAACATGGAAACTGTAATGTCTCGTGATCCCTGTCCGGTTCTACTCTTGTCTTGCTCAGTGATTACATTGTATCAGGCCTGTGTTTCTCTTACTCCCTGCCCTGTGTGGCCAGTCTCGTTAATTCCGCCTGTGACCAGTTCATCTTGTCTGATGTGCTGCACCTGTTCCTCGTTGTTGTGGTCCAATGGTCTGTCTTGTCTTCCTGTATATAAACCCTTGTGTGTCTATCGTATTTGTCGGATATTGAATGGGAACATGTACAGTGTTGCGTGGCGATCCCTGGCGCATAGCTGGTTTTCTGTAAATCGCCTGCTTTTTTCATTAAATGTTGCTTTGTCAATTTTACTTCTGTCATGTTTCTTTTTGGTGCCTGTCCGTCGTTAGCGAAGATAGACCTGGCGTGTTGTCACTACTCTCAGTCGGCAGCATTTCTGACTAAGTCTAAGTTTTAAAAAGACTATCACAGAATGGCATTTTTTATTATTATTTGGTTTTGTGTTATGCCATGCTCAGGTTATTTTCACTGCAAATAATTGTAGCTTTTAACATACGTTTCAGATATGTTTAGGTCTTCGTTTGCAAGTTATATGATGTTTGCTAACTGCTGGACGTTAAAAGTCAAATGCCGGCACACGTTGTGAACGTCAACCCTGGCCAAACAATTTTTCTTATAAATGAGTAAGAGTGCCAAAGTTATAAAATGAATACCGACATGTATAGCTGTACTCTGACTAAAGAAAACTTGTATGGAAACATCACAGGAATTTACGTGGCTTTAAATTTTCCCTGAGTTATTCGAGTGTGCTATGCGCTAGTATATAAAGCAAGCAATAGCTTGCATTCAGTAGAGTTATTACTTTACCTGCTACAAACGCTGTTATCCAGCGAGAGTATACAGTACGTGCCTTAGACAAAACCGGTACGTTTGCAACATAGCCTATGAGTTAATTATAGACCGCGGTAGGGGAGAATATCAAACGCCATAATTTTTATCATAGGGACCCAGGAGTCCTTATATGGGCATGGGTGCCTAGGAAAATTATGTTTAATCTGAGCTGGCCTAGTCACAGACAGAACAGCAGGCAGGTGAGAAAAAGAACAGGTGAGCATCAATAGTAACCCCCTGGATGCGTAGTGCCCTCTGGGTAATGCAGTTTATTTAGGGCCATTATGAATTACACAGAGAAGCTGATATAATGGAGAGGGCAATAAAGAGCACCGGCAGCTAGTAAGAACTGCTGGTACGCAAGAGTCATGGTGTGTGTGTGTGTGTGTGTGTACGACTGCATGTGTGTGGGCAGCCGGTGCGTCAAATTACAAGGTACTGCTCCATGAAATGTGTGCACAACACACACACACACACACACACAGGACTACCTCTTCTGAAATGCGACCACTTACATTTCGATTGAACCACACAAGACTGTGATTATTCCTGTAAAACACAACTTTACAGGCATAATGACACTGACAATTCCCCCTCTAAAATCCTGACTAAATGCTCTATTTTTCTTAGAATAATGAGAATTGTCAATTCCAGTGACATAATATTGTTAAATAAGACAAACTTAACACCAGGAATACATGCAGAGTGGGAACTACATCCGGTTCATGCAAGCTTATGTTTGGATCATTATCATAATGTGCGTATCAGAGCACATGAGCGGAGTGGAACAGTGAGAACCTCAGCTCCCCGCTCAAAGCCACATCAGGCCAGTCCGCTCATTATCGCTCAACGCAGTTTGCATCGTGCTCCACTACAAATCGCTATATATCTATAAAATACAAATTCATTAGGCCTACTTTGAATGATAAAACAAATGTTTTTGAATATTTGGCTATATTTACTTTACACTTTTGTTACAAGTTACCGTAGCCTACTAAGTAGTCAACTTGCTAACCTTTTGCTTTCTTCCCAGTGTGTTCACGTAGCACACTTTTGTGTTTTCGAGAGATGTCTTTTTAGATTCCAGTGCTTCAGACTAGTGGGGGTGAGCGGAGCGAAATTGGAGCGGGACATAGGGTGATGCTCCATTCTTTAAAAAATGCTGCGCTCTGTCCCAAATACACCCGCTCGCGCTCCCCACTCACTTCCGCTCCACTCCGCTCACACGCTCTGGTGCGTATTGAGGCTGCAAATAAGACGAAATTGTGCAATAGGAGGTAAGTTGTGCTATATATATAAAAAATATTTACCAGCTTGTTTGCGTCTACAGCTAACGTGTTGGAATAGACCTTGTGACTAATATTTTAAGTTCAGTTCGGGTTGCTAGCGGTGGCCAGGCGGTAGGAAAATCCATTAGTTAGTAGGTAATACAAAACAAAACACACAAAAAATAATGTTCCTTTTCTGTTCGTAATTTATTTCCATGTTCAGTTCAGTTTGCGACCGCCCCTGTACCGTAGCGGTATCGGTACCGGCCATTATATCCAATAGTCAGTAAGCTACCGGCAGGTAAAAAGCAACAGTGCGGTCTTTAGAGAAGTAGGCTGCATAATCTCGCCAGATCACCATTAAAGCGAATCATGTGTTTGGCGTGTAGTCCGTTCAAAGATGTTATTTTCTCTCTGATCCGTTTCACTGTGCATCTCTCAAATTGACCGGGTTGCTCTCAGCATATGTGGTTCCTTCCGGGTGACACTTTCTATCGGGCAATCACTTTTTGTCATGACACCGGCAATATGGAATATTGCATGCATTATCAGATAACGAGTATATTCCAGAACCAGCGACACAAAACCTCATTCCTGCACAAGTTTCGTACAGACTGTGAAATGCGACTCCTGAATGTATGTGGATCCGAGAGGGCACAGAGACCGCGAGGGCCTTGAGCAACTTATGGCGCAAAACGCTGGTGGGCTGCGGGCCAACGCTCAAGGTGCACCACGCGGTCACGACTCAACAGCATGCTAAAGAAAACATAACCACGTGGACAGCTTTCATTGCATTTAATTGAATGTTGTACATGTTACCGCACAGACTGTAGCCTATACTCTCACTGATCCGAAGCCGGCAAGACTGTAAACAGTTGGACATGAGTGTGGATACCTGGACTAATCAGAAATATTATTCATTTATATATTCACCACATTGTCTTAATACAAAAATAAAGTAGGCTATGTTTATTTAGAGACTGTTAATACATATATATTGTGGTTCATGTACATGGTTTGTTTACTGTCCTGTTCTTATGGTTACCTCAAAACCAGACATATCGCTTCTGTGACTGCAGTAGATTTGCCTTTCCCATGAGAGGCAGGACGAAGACCGGGATGCCAATTCTCACGTGTAAAGCCCTCTACCTTGTCAGATTGTCCTACTTCCATAGCAAAAAATTATTAATTTGGATGTGTAATTTATATCCCCGGATTACCTTAAAAATACTAATAAAAACAGCCCAATGAGAGAGAAAAAATTTAACCCTATGTATAGACCGCACCCGAGTATTAGCCGCAGAGCTGCCGACAGTTTGCAAAATCATTGTATTAACCGTGGTTAATAGATGGGAAATTATGGTAGAATATTATCAAAATACTACTAGATTTTGACAGGACAAACACACACACATAGGTGTAGATTTCAGGGGGACATACTGTACGGGATGCATTTTAAGCCACTGTGTGTGTTTACCTTTCATAAATAAAGACAGTTCTATCAGAAAATGTACAAATTGGTTTTGAAATTCAACAGAATACAGGAAATGTTTGATGCTTGATGAACCTCAGACCCCAGACTATACCCTCCCCTCTGAATGAAGCCTATTTAAAGATAGGCCTACACTGACATGCTTTTTTAGAAGTATTTGTATGTGGCATTATTGTTAGGGGCTGAACCACAGGTCTGATCCAAGCCCCTAATATACACAAATATACTGTACTGTATAGAGTATAGTATTTTGTTCTTAACAACATACTGGCAAATGGAACACAACATTTTGGTTGTACTGGGAATGGAACCAGCAACCGTTTAGCTATTAGTCACACTGCTATCTGTGCCATTTGGGGGGTGTGTGTGTGCATGTGTTACCTTAAAATGCTGTCTGTGTGTAGATGGGTCAGCCTCAGACTGTTTCAGAGTGTTCTCTGCATCTGCCAGCCATTCTTCCAGAGCCTTCTGGTCTGAGAGGAACTTCTGCCACTTGGAGTTGGAGTTCTCCCAACGCCTGGACATACACACACACGCGCGCGCGCGCACACACACACACACAGTCAGACAGCCAAGAGGGTCAAAAAAGGAATGACAAGCTTGCCTTCTTTTACAATCTCACTCTATTCTGATCCACCAACATATTATATCCTCTACCCATCCATCCATTCATCCATCCACCCATCTACCCATCCATCCATCCATCCATCCATCCACCCATCCACCCATCCACCCATCCGTCCATCCCTCCCTCTCTCCCCTTCCATACTTGAGTCTGTCCTGGTACAGTTTGACCAGCTTGGCCCAGTTGGTGGTCAGCACCATGGCTGTGTCTTGGGTCTTCTGGACCTCCAGTGACCGGGCTGCCGAGGCCATCTCCTGGCTCCTGGCCAGGGCCCCCTCCACTGGGCCCTGGAGCTTCTCTATGCTCCCCTTCACCTCCTGATAGGGAGAGAACAGGAGGAGAGCCAGTCACATCCATTTGATCTACATTCAAACAATATACTGCATTTGTTACAGTAAATACATTCATTATCCAATTCTATAAAAGGTATAGTCAGCTATTGCAAGCTAAATGTATGTGTATTTGTAATACACATTTAGTCAAATTCACCATTTCGCATTTCGCTATTTTACCATTCTCTGTGCAAGTCCTATGCATTTACGCATTTCTTCACAATGCGTTTCGATGTGTGGGGTGGTGTTTTGATTTGAGCTCGAATTTAGCAAGCATTCTCTAGAGTGCTCATCTGTTCTGTTTAATGTGCTTACAGCTCCCTACATGTCCTGTATGATCACTGTGCACACGCACTGTGTAACTGACTGACTGGGAGTGAGTAGTGAGCGAATGGTAGCCTCTCAAAGGCTCACATCTCAAACTATAACAACAATGCTTCTGTCATGGTATCATCCCGGACACAAATCGAGGGCTGCAACATTTAAGTATCTCAAAATGAATACATTAAAACACAAAATGTAGATGTATTTAATAATGAAAGCTGTCCGTGAGTCCAGGCTGTGTACAGTATAGTATGTGTTGACAGTCTGTGTGTATGTGGCCAAACAGTCAGTTGGTCTCATATAGCGTGGGTTGGCCAGTGGGTCGAGTGAGGCCCAGAGAGTGTTTCTACCTTGAGGCACTGTTGTTGCTGTGGCAGGTTATAGTACACAGCAGGCCAGTATTCAGGAGAGTTGAGCTTGAAATCTGCCTCTGACACTGCACGCAGCAAGGCCTGCAGCTCTGTTAGGTACTCCTACACACACACAAAGTGCCACACACAGGCACCCGCATACGTGCACGCACACAGAAAATCAATGGCATCATGAAACATGCATACACACACACACACACACGTTCAGAATGAGGAGAGACAGAATTAAGTGTAAGATACTTACAAACATAAACATACAGGCTGGATAATAATTAAAATCTATTGGTATTTATAGTCACATGGATTTCTATTTTACATAAAAATAATGTAAAATAGAAGCTAAATCCCGAACATTATTTAATTTGTCTGAAGCAGGGGGAAATATAGATATACATTTTGTTTCTAAACCGTATAAACAGATGAAATCATATATTAGTACTTCTGAAAACTAATTTATAAAACTAACTATACTCAAATGTCAATTATGATAATATTCAGGCCTCAATTCGCAATATTTTTTTCACTTTATGTCCTTTCAATTCTAAATGCGCATTTAGTTACATAATCTCCCATAATTCAGTTCATGTCCATGCACAATGCATCATATTTTAATAAATGAAGCCATCTATTCTCTAGAGGTCAGTATAATAGCACAATATCTGAACAATAGCAAGTTGGTCTGGTTGTTTCACTTCAACAAACACCTGCTAAGTAATGAGCACAGACTGTCCTGTCCCATGATAATCTAAATAACCTATCACACACACACACATTTACTTATCTCATTATTACCCACCCGAAGGAAATGTGATTATCTTTGCTTGGTGTAGCCTGTATAGGCTAAGAGCAAACAAGGAACCATTTAGAGCTGATAATATTGTTGCCTCTGTGTATGTATTATACAAATGCACCCATAAAAAAAACACCTTTGCACCATGAGTCACCCTAAAAACCTTGTTTGTTGTGTAGCTTTTGCAGTAAACTAGCATAAAGGTGCAAACTCTGCATTGTTATTTGGGTTTAATGAGCAAACATGGTGACCTCAGCACAGTGTGTGTGTGCACGTGCTCACGTGTGTGTGTGTGTGTGTGTGTGTGTGTGTGATGAAGTGAAACAAGAACGTCCCAGTTTTGTCTTGTTTACACTAACTTTAGAAAAAACGGGCAGAGAATGCAGGGGATATCTTTAGACATATAGTTCATTATGAATATGGTCATGATGATGTGACCATCATTTCATATTGAGTGACAATATTTCTATATTGTAACCATATAGCTAGAGTACATGCTAATAGCAGCAGCATGGTTAGATGTACCAGTCAATAATTATAGTCTGCTGTGATTATTAAATGCAGTAAAGATAATTGATTAGCTAAACAAAGGAAAACATTTTAAATTAGTTTATTTTTATTTTAGTTCAGACATTACAATATATATATATATATATATATATATATATATATATATATATATCACTCTCGTGATAGAGTAAATATGCAAAGCACATTTGTGCGTGCTTATAATGACAATGACAATAATGTTATTTGGTTTTATATATTTCAAATATATTTTATATTTTGTCCAACTCTGACGTCTCTGATAGGCTGGCCAGTGGAAATATGGGTGTGGTTTATTGTGCCTGGATACATACTGTACATGTTCAGCTATTGATTGTTTAGGAAACCTCAGGTGTGATGTGTTGTTATTTAGCTGGGGTGCATGCAGTGACACAGAATCAAACAAGGCAACAAAATGAGAATTCAACATGTGGATCATGTGGTTTCACATGTTTACATGGCACATATAGGACAATGCAGCAAAATAAATAAAGATAATAGTTAAATTAAATTACCAAAGACGAAAACAAAGAAAATGTCATTAGGGCTTAACTTCTTCAATGCAGAAATTTAAATAAATATATGATAAATACATTTTATCTAAAGGTCTTTGAATTACAATTTACAGTATAGAACTGAAATCTGGACAGCACAGTAGGCTATAATTACTAACCCCTCAACAACCCTGAGTCATTATTACTTTATATTCTTTGAGGTTAGGAAAATGTTATTTCATGTGAAAATAACGTATTATTAAAAAGTATTCTTACTCAAATTCAAACATTTCCTTTTTGAATATAAAGTAGGCAAATTAATCTAGAGAAGCCTTGGTTTTTGTAATATACTGTATATTATTAAGTTGTTTTGTATAGCAAAGATAATGTAGCTAAAAGAACAATATGTATAATACTATGTTCTATTTGAAACAACTTCTGTCTACATTTACTAGAGACAATCTCAAATCGATAGGCATTATGCGTTAAACTTATTTAAAACAACTGACAGGTCCTATTTTGCTTGTTTGTACTTAAGATACTGAAATCTAACCTACATTTGACTGTATAATTACTCATCATGAATGCAGCAAGAAAGTCACTAATAGTCTTTTAAGGTTACGTTAAATTAGTATTATGAACCTGTCTAGTTAGTATTTATGTTAGTAGATATAGTCAAGCCTACTGAAACTCACACATCGTCTTTTGAAGGGAATGAATTTTCCCTCAACCTCAACCCAGCGCGTGTTCAGCTGGAGTTGGCGGGGCTCCACTAGATTGGCGGCTCCAGCTTCTGAGAGCTGATTGGCTAAGCCCTGCACCTCCTTAAGCTCCTCCTTCTTCTTGTCGAACTCTGAGACAATTTCCTATTGGGCAAAATCAACCAGGAAGTCACTCGCTATTAGCTAACCCCAAGGAACGCTGTTCACAAGGCGTGTCTAGTGTCTAAGCATGTATATGTAGACATTACTGCGCGCACACACACACACAGGGAACACTTATATATATTTTAAAAAAGAAACACATTTACTTCTTCACACACTCTTAAACATGTCAACTATATGACACACAAAGCACAATATTTGGTCTGCCAGCCACACATACACAGAATAAATAAGGAATATGTAATGTACAATACGGCTGCATTAATTTTAAAGTGATTGTTCCTTTCATCTATGTAAAATAAAGAAATATGCTATATTAATATATAAGAGGCACACACTGTATTGAGACTTTATTTCAATTCAAATGGGACAGGTGCTGCTACACATAGACACCAGATGTCTGACACAAGCTCTGTTGCCATGGCATATTAAAAAAGAAGCAGAGAAATGTGTCAACAGACAGACAGACAGATAAGCAGGTGGTCAGATTGAGTAAGAGAAAAGCAAGACGAGAGACAGCCAGCCAGACAGACAGACATGGTGGCATCTCAACGATGCAGCGACCAGCAATGATGCTTAGCGGAACGTCATTTTAATCATCTGTGAATAAAAGACACACAGGCAGTCAATGGGGGCGAGGGGAAGGGTTTATAGTTCACACCATTGTCTTGGAAGTGAACATAGGGAATTGAAAGTGTACAAAGAACATTAGATATATAATTTATACTATATATATATATATACTATATATAAATTAGTTTAGCTACTGCAAACTAAGAAAAAGAGAGACTGGAGATGGCAGTTAGGGTCATCAGAAGAACACATCTATAGTGTAAAGGAAAAGACAGAATGGGAAATAAGTTATGCTGCCTAGTGTGAAACAGAAGTATGGTTGGATGGATGGATGGATGGATGGAATGGACTAGAAACAGAGACTGATATTTATGTTTTGTGTAAGAAAGAAAAGATACAAATATAAAGTAAAGAAAGTGAACATGTTTCATCTTGAGTGTGTGTGTGTGCGTGCGGTCACCTTGACCCTCTCCTCTTCAGGCGGGTCTGGCAGCTGTTCCACGGTGCGCTGGATGTCGTCTAGCCAGGCCAGCAGGTCATGTGACTTCCTCCTGTACTGGTACCACTGGGGGGCGATGGCCAGAGCCTTCCTGTTTCTGAGCACACGTAGGTCCTGCACGAGCATGCACGCACGCACACACACACACGCACGCATGCACACGCATGCACACACACCCAGGACACACACGTTATTACAAACAGCAGTGGAATAGTGCATTTCTGTGTGTGTGCGTGTGTGTGTGTGCATTACCTTGACGGTGTTGTACTTGTTGTTGAGCAGGTTGTGTTTGGTTCTGATCTTCTCTCTCCGGTCTTGGTCTGGGACCCTCTTCTGCAGGCTTTCACCTCGCACTAGCAACTCCTTCACAGCACCTTCTTCACAGTCCTGCACGTGCACACACACACCATGAACTTAAAGTACACATTATGCATATGTAGTAACCTTTTTGTGTGTGTGTGTGTGCGCGTGTAGAGTGACCTTATCTTCCTGAAAGTCCTCCTCCTTAAGCTTCTCTCCCTGGTTGACCTCCTCCTCCAGGAGCTCCAACCACACCTGAGCCTCACTATGGTACTGTTCCAGCTCCTTAGGTGAGGCCTCCGTCTATCGCACACACACACACACACGCACGCACGCACACACACACACACACACACGCACACAAAAAGTGTTTTGAGTTCATCTCAGCACTGTGTACATGCATGCACAGCTTGGAAGACTTCCTGGTCACGGCCCCGCCCCCCCCTGCCCTGGTTACCGCGGCGGAGGTGAGGCGCAGGGCGATGGCGTTGAACCTGCGGAGGAGCTGAGCCAGCCTGGGGCCCACTTGGGCCTGGCAGTTCTGCCCCCTGGTGACCATCAGCTCCTGGGCCAGAGCCTGCACCTCATCCACTTTGGGCCGCCTCAGCTCCAGGTCTGCACGCAGTGTCTGCAAGCACACACACATACATACGCATGCACGCACACACATGATCAGGTACGCACACACGCACGCACCAGGAAAGAGTTATCACTGAGCTAAGAGGGGGAGGGCTGAGTGAAATCCAAGTCAAATGAAGGAGAGGGAGACCTTCAGGCTAGCGTCGTTGGGACCATGGCTGTCCATCTCCTGCAGCCTCTTCTCTGCTCTGTCCATCCATCCATTCACTTCCTCTAGCATTCTATCCATCTGCTGCATCTGCCTCTGGTAGTCCTGAGAGAGAGACACACACAGAGAGAGAGAGAGAGAGAGAGGAGATCAATAATTTGTGTATCTTGTATGAATTCTTGGCTTCACACAGTCTGTGTGCATGTGTTATGTGTGTGTGTGTGTGTGTGTGTGTGTGTGTGTGTGCATGTGTTGTGTGTGTGTGTGTGTGTACCGGTTTTAATTTCCCGTACGGTGTGCATTTTTCACATACCACCATACTATCGCACAGCTGAAACAACAACTTTAAAGCATATTGTTCGATGCTAGAATGCTACGGAACGCTGTTCAGAGTGTACTATTGAGTGGGGACCCATTAACTGAGCGTACCCTTTCTACAAACAAACTGATCCACAAGTTATTACTCTCTTTTACATGGTAAACAATGGCGCACAACATTATGTAACAGTGATAATTGTACATAAAATGGTCGAACGGCATACGGTGTGTGTGTGTTGAATTTAAAATGTTTTGATATTAAATCCTGAAATTAGAATAGGCCTAAGCCACAAAACTATAAAAGGTATGAAGAGAAAAGAAAAAAAAAAATGTCTTATCGATGATATACATTTTTGCTCAAACCGCCAAGCCCTAGTGTGTGTTGTGTGTGTGTGTGTGTGTGTGCGCGTGTGTGTGTGTGTGTGTGTGTGCATGTGTTGTGTGTGTGTGTGTGTGTCTAACCAGCAGCAGGTTGAGCCACTCCTCCGCTCTAGACGTGACTGCGATCCAGTTGCAGTGCAGCAGGCTGACCTTATCGTCCACCAGCCCCCCGTGGCCCCTCAGCACGGCCTTGAGAGCCTCTGCCAGTTCCACCACGGCCTGCAGCTGGGGCTGACGCCTGGCGGTCTCCTGCTGGACCCCCTGGAGGGACCAGGGTGAGCGGGGGGACGAAGGTCAATGAAGCTACTCTTGCTAAGCCTGTGCCTAGCTGCAGCCATTACAGTGCTACTGAGCCTGGTCCGGTCTGCTGGACAGACAATGACCTGGAACGACTCCACTTAGTACCTCTCTCTAGCCTGGCTGTGCCCTGCTAGTGCTCTCAGCCCAATGTTATCGCTGAGAGTACAGTGTGGAAACCCTATTCAGACTATATTCACTATACAGCTGCTGGTGAGACATTATATTCACTGTGTGACTATAGTGTCTGATAACCAGGTCAACCTGACTCTTCTCACACGTGAAAAACACCCTCCCTGTCCTGACAACTCTGCGCCTGACTCTAAAACATCACTGTTACCTAACAAAGCAAGTCAGTTTGCATTAGCCAATGGTGGCGACTCTCACATGTTGTGGGGTGCTATATGCACAGTGCGACACAATGTGGGACTGTCTGACAGTTCTAGCTTCATGTTCAGCTTTTAAGCTAGAAGGCAGCACAGGCCCAGCATAGCTTCAAGCTTACTGAGTGTGTGTGTGTTACCTGTGCCCAGGTGACCTCTGACCCCAGGTCACTTGGCATGCCATCTACAGCAGAGCGGCGGGTCAGCTCGGCGTCTGTAGCGACCAGCCACTCAGTCAGCCCGTTCAGCTCCTTCCTCAACTTCCTGGACAACTTCAGACTCTTCTCCAGCTCCGACTTGCTCTCCGTTACCTAGGCGACAGGTGGGAAACTTCACTATAACAGGATAAGGTGTGTGTGTATGTGTGTGTGTGTGTGTGCCTACATGTGTGTGTGGTGCGCATATGTGTGTGTGTGTGTGTGCGCGCGCACATGTGTGTATGTGTATGTATGTGTGTGTGTGCATGTGTGTGTATGTGTATGTGTGTGCGTGCATGTGTGCGTGTGTGTGCGCGTGTGCATGTGTCTGTTTATGCGTGCTCGCCTGCGCCCCCAGCTGGTTGTAGAGCAGCTTCAAAGCGGTCAGGCGGTCGTCCATCTCTTTGGGCTGCTCCGTCTGTTGCCTCTGGACGACCTGCCTGCCCGTCTTAATCACCGTCTCCACCTCACCTTTGACCTCACTCAACACCTTGTACAGCTTCTGTGTGGTCAACAGACACCCAGCACAATGAGAGAGAGAGAGAGAGAGAGAGAGAGAGAGAGAAAGCACATATCTCTTGGGTCTACGTAAGGACGAAGCTGGATTACCCACCATGCACTGCTCCAGCTGTGACTGCACGACATCCTGTTCCACGCTGCCAATGTCCAGCAAACCCAGCTGACCTTTGACCCCGGCCAGTGAGCGCTCACACTCGGCCAGCCGCGTGTCAAAGTTTGCCGGCTTCTGGAACAGTCGGAATTTGGTCCAGACGTCTGCTAGCATCTTCTGCATGAGCACGGAAAGAGAACATAGTAAGTAGCTGTTCGTCAGCAGGAGGAAATATAGAACATAGAACAACACTACACTCATTTTCCAGACCAATACAACACCATACATGCGTCCCTGTACCCTTAATGGCGGTGTTTACACCACCATTATGGGGGTGAACATGTTTTGACTTCTATTGACTTTGTATTGCGTAAAGGTGCCTCCTTGTCACAGTCTGATAACGACAACCTGAACCATCCCGTCAAAAGCTTTGACATGGGAACCCAGACATTCTTTCTCCTTCCATGATGGTGTGTGTGTGTGTGTACCTGGGTGAGGTCTATCTGTCCTGTGACTCTTTTGGAAGGGTCTCGCTCATGGTTTTTCTTCCTCGTGTCTTCCAGTGTTTCTTCATGACCGTTCAGCTCTGATTTAATTTTCTGTTACACACACACACGCACACACAGGCAGACATGAAAGCGATAAGGAGAAATAGATGGTGATAAGGAAACAGTCATATTACTGTAAACCAGTATATTTGAACAATCTATGATCCGGTTCTAGGCCCCAAAAAGAGAACTTCGTTTTACCACTGGCAATGCCACCGTTACAAGGCATCAAGACTCGCTCATCAAAGTCTCGCCTTTTCTCCGTCTTGGTACCACAGTGGTAGAACAAGGTTTCAGAAACAGTCAGAACTGCGGAAACCCTACCCATCTTCTGAAAGAGACTCAAGACACATCTCTTCACAATTCACCTTGGTACCTTGACAATTGACCTCGCCACTTCTACGCACTCCTAATGAAGTCCTGCACTCACTTATTTATAAAAAAATTAAAAAATTAAAAAAATTTAAAAAAAAATTGCTACGCCTATTGCACTTTATTAGCTAGGCTATATGCTAGGCCATTACCTGTTGCACTTTGTTTGACTATGTGGTAATAGGTATAATGACATTATGCTGCATTTGTTCTATTTAAAATATGGTTTGCTTATAATTGCTGGTATATGACCTGTCCAACTACTGACAAATGTACTACATGTAAGTCGCTTTGGATAAAAGCGTCTGCCAAATGCCGTAAATGTAAATGAACAGCCCTGTATCTCCCTGTTGCCACCACAGGGGGGCAGTAGGGCTCAAGATAAGAATGAAAGAGAAGACTAATATTTACTAAATGACTATATCTCTTCGGTCTTAAAGTCACACATTTGATGGACTTTATTCAGATACATTTTCAATGGTACCTCACTTTGAGCACTTCACTTTGTGCATGCACAGTGGTGTAGACTAGAAATTGCTGCTAAATGACCAAAGCACTCTAATCAGGAGTACTCCCTTCCACTGCCTTGAGAGTGTTTATGCAAGCGTGTGCATGAGAGTGAGAGAGAGAAAGAGGGAATGGCAGAAAATACATGTTTTGGGAGGGAGGGGCGTTGTTTGTGTGAAACTGAGTATATTGTAGAAATAGAGTGGGGAGTGTGTATATGTGTGTGTTTGAGTGTGTGCGTGTGTGCGTGTGTGTGCGTGCACGTGCACGCTGGAAAAGCACCCATGTTGTGTATATGGAAAGCGGGCTTAATTAGGACCAGGAAGAGTGAAAAAAATCTTTGCTTTTTTCGCACTCCTTTTAACACGCACAAACGCGCGTGTGCGTCTACACACACACTATTCCCCATCTCTACCTGGCTAAATAGCTGCTCCAGCTTGAAGGCAACACCAGTGTGACAAACATGACATCGGGCTCTAAGCAGGCTCTAACCAATGCATCAGCAGGCTTGTGTTCCTGTCAGTCACAGACACTCCTCTTTGAGAGATCCAGTGGCGGCTTGATTAATGGCACTTTTAAATGCTGGGCTGTATTCCAGTGCTTTAGAAAAAACAGCTTAACCATTTTCACTGTACTGATGTGAAACACTGTTACTTGTACTGAAAGGTCAAATACATCTGGGTCCAAACCACTTCTTCTAGAAGGATCTAGAAGGTGTGGCAGGGTCAAGGAGAAGTGCGAGGAACTAAGGCAAACACACACACACACACACACACACCTGAGCTTCCTGTGGAATCTGCTGAGCGTCGATGTGGTCTGCCAGGTAGGAGGTCAAGTGTCGGTCAGTGTTGGCCAGAGACTCCTGGATCAATCTGAGGCTCTTGTCATTCTCCTGAGCCCACTGGACACCATCCTCCAGCTCTTTACGCTTGCGCACCGCCTACACACACACACACACACAAACACACACAAAACCACTTCAGTACCAACATCCAGTAGGAAGGTAGGCCAATACAACTCAGAGGAGGGTTGAGGACATCTGTTAATTTTACACACCGATGAAAGCTAATAAAATCAATGGGTATGCTATGTTTGATTTAGGTGTTCTCATTAGCAAGCATTGACTTACTGACAAGCTGTATCATCATTCTTATAGCAGAGCACCAAAATCAAATATACCCATTAATTGTATTAGCAACGTCTACATTCTTGTTTACCAAGCTACGGTATTCACTGTGAAAAGGGTCCATTCAGTTGTAAATGTCACGTCAATGGCCGTAGCATTTTAGCTGCAGAGGTGCCTATAGTGGGTATGTCATATGTGGATATAATAGATACAGTATACTGTAGTAGCTACATACAAGTATACAAAATTACATTATTAGAGGTTGACTCACTGCTTCATCGCCCATTTTTTACATATAGAATAAGCCTGCTAAGAATAAATTACTTTACTCAAGGCTGATTCTGGTGTGTGTGTGTGTTATTATGTGCATAATAAATGAGTTAGCTTTTTCAGTTAAAAGCCTTTATTTTAATTAAACTGCTAAATTGTTTAAGGTTACGCAGGTCAACTGGCCTTCATGCATATATTCATATTTATTTTGCCCTCTCTGGCACATGTATAGGACACAAATGTTGTCGATAGAAATAAAACGCACACATACAATACAGAATTCCCATACACCCATTAAAGAGACTCAACACACACACACAATCACACATATTAACACACACACACACACACACACACACACACACACACGTAATCTCTATGTGTACCCGGTCATGCGATGGGGTCCGCGCTCTTCCTCGCATACCGTCTGGGTGCGACATGCCACATCAACGCAGCCGTCACCAATGACGACGACAACCAACTAACCTTCCGAGGACTGTTTGCTGGTGACACGCCCGGCGCCTAGCAACCATTTGTCTCTCTCTCGCTCTCTCTGCCCCCCACCCCTGAAGGAACACCTACAAGATTAAACAGGCTGATGGATGCACAGAAGCAGCCCTCACAATGACATCGTAAATCCTCTCTCGCTGTGTGAGAGTGTGTGTGTGCATGCATGCATGTGTGTGCGTGTGTGAGACAGAGAAAAGGCGATATAGGCAGAGAGAACATAGGTTAAGGAAATTCTAAGCACTTGTTGTTAAAGACAAGATGGAAACCAGTCAACTGTCATTTGTATGTATAATAACAACACATGTATGTATGCATGAGAACGAGCTCTTCCTTGTGCCCTGTGTGTACAGATTAGCTAATCTCATTGGGATAAGGACTATGTATAGCCCTGAGCGAGCCTAAAACCTTGCCTAGCACACACACAAGGAGTCTTACTACAACCATAATGCTTTGTATCCTAAGGCAGGAAAAAACATTATAGAAACAATATACAATTAAATTAAAAAGATTTGGTAAGTATATACAATATAAAATGATAATACATGCTTATTGGGAGGGCAGGGGAGAAAAGTGAGAGTGGAACAGAAGGTCAAATGCTATTAGCAACCCTGAAGAGATGAGTCTTGAGAAGCTTAGCGAAAGAGGTGACTATGGCAGCATGTCATATGTGCAATGGAAGTGCGTTCCAGAGACTCGGGGCAGACCAGCTGTAGGCCTGAGACCCCTTAGTGGAGAGGTGGAATGGTGGGGGGGGGGGGTGACGAGAAGACCTGTAGAGGAGGAGCGGAGAGATCAGGAGGGAGTATATGCCAGTAGAAGGACAGGGATGTAGGAGGGAGCCACATTGTGGAGGGCTTTGTATGTAAGGAGGAAAATCAATAAAGTTGATACGGAATTTTATAGGAAGCCAATGTAGTTGAATCCGAATAGAAGTGATGTGATCCGTTGACCTTGTGTTTGTGAGGATCCCGGCAGCAGAGTTCTGAACTAATTGGAGTCTATTGATGAGTTTGGATGGGATGCCAGAGAGAAGAGAGTTGCAGTAATCCAGACGTGAAGTGACAAAGGCGTAGATGAGGGTTTCGGTGCTTGAGTATTGAGTGGAGGACGGAGTATAGATATGTTGCGGAGGATGAAGAAGGATGGTAATGGTTTTGATGTGTTTCGAATGAAAGGGAGTTGTCAAAAATGACACCAAGACTTTTCGTGGTTGTTGACAGTGGGATGGGAAGACCGATAATGTTCAGACTGGAGTTGTCTTGTGTGGGGAGAGTGGATTTGGAGCCAATGAGCAGGACCTCTGTATGTCTTGCTGTTGTTGATTTTAAGGGCGTTGATGTCATGAAAGGCAGTTGGTGAGGGAGATGGGGGGGAGGGATGAAGTGGATTCGATTGAGATGTAGAGCTGGTTGTCATCCGCGTAGCAGTAAAAGTCAACGTTGTGGTGTCTCATGATCGTGCCCAAGGGTAGAAGGAATATTATGAACAGCAGAGGACCCAGCACCGAGCCCTGAGGGACACCCAGTGAGGCTGCCTCACATCTTGATCTGTGGGATTTCAGTTGGACAAATTGTTGTCAGTCTGAGAGATAAGAGGAGAACCAGGATAGTGCGACTCCTGCAATACCAATGCCAGCCAGACGCTCCAGTAGGAGTGGGTGGGAGATGGTGTCAAAGGCTGCAGTCAGGTCAAAAAGGATTGACAGGTAGAATATTTGGAGTTTAAGATGATTTCAGTAATGGAATTGTCAGTGGCTGGAGTGAAGTCAGAGAGGCAGGAGGTATAGGTGGAGTCCAATGATGTGTTCATCAAGGATGGGTTCTCTGCCGGGGTGGAGGGTGGTTGCACATGTAGGGGAACCTTTTGAATTCCAGAAATGAACTTCACAATTCAGGCGTGGAGTGTGAAGTGAAGTGTTTTAACTGTTGAAAAAATGTAAATCCTGTATACTGTATGTACATTGAGGTCAAACATTCAGGCAAATGCTGAAGCATTCATCCCAGTGATGTCGCGCTCTATTTCCACAGCAGTTGTTTCTCATTACCATACCATGCAGTACACACATACACACCCACGTGTTCATATACGGCGCTTTTGCATGTGTGAGCAGGATTTAATCGGCACGCTGGTTTATAAGTGGGACTTGAGGAGGTTTTGCGCAGTATGCTTTATCTACAGTGTTTGTTTCTTTCCATTTATAATCATTTGCACTTGTTCTCTGTGGAGAATTGATAAAGAATGAAGCAAAAAATTAGTTAGTTTCAGTTACAGTTAATACCAGTTCATACATAGTCAAGTTGACATGAACAATGAAAAGAACAATCTTGCATTAAATGGTAATAAATGTTATTGATTTAAGTGTAATCTACATACAGTTTGAATACAATACAGACAAATCTGTATACAATTTGTCCATTTTGCTAGTTTTGGTGAATTACGCAATTACTAATATTAATGTTGATTATAGTAACTAACTGCACAGTTGTGAGCTACAGTAGGGGGCTTATGCTGATACAATGTGCACTAACATGGGCAGATGATCCAACAATTTTTATCACCAAAGATTAATGACCAATCAGTTGATGAGCAATGTGATCACCTGCTGTCTTCACCGTGTGACATTGCCAACTAATAACTAATTAACTGGGTATAATTAATCAAACCCAACTCTCTTAATTAGTGGGCTGCTTGAAAGCAGACTCCTAGACTGTTCAGTTTGAATGAACGCATGGGTCTGAACAACTATTAAGAACTCAGTTAAAAGCAAGGTCAAAAGTTGTAATGAGGATTAAAATAGCGAGGGCTCAGGGGTACAGGATGTTTATTCCACAAAATGTTTCTCACCGTGTAAATGGAATGTGTTAACTTTCAATATCACCTCTACGCTTTGAACCGGTTCAAAGAATGAACATGAAACTTAACACAAAAACAACTGTTTTTATTTAGATATTTAGGTAAACCTATTGATTAAACGTTGTTGTGATATTCATGAACATTTTCAGCCTTGCTGTAAGAAGAAAGTGTAGAAATGTCTAAAGACAAACAAAAAACTCTTAATTCTCAAACATGGCTCCTTTAAGACAAAATAATGAAAGACAAGGCGCTGCTGTATTCTTTGATTTGCATTGCTCTTGGTTTTTTCATCTTGTATTTTTCCAGTGATACTCACAAACACTTGTGTCCCATCTCGCAGCTCGATGAGCTACTGTCCTTCACAGATCACAAACACACACGGCTTGGTTTCACACACGCACACACACACGCACACACGCACACACACACACACACACACACACACACAAAGCCGCAGGCTCAACAGTAAACACAAAGACACTTCCTGGTAAAGGAATACAAAACCTTGATATTAAAGGAACCAGAGGCCCATGCCCGCACACACACATACACACTCTGTGCTTGGATCGACAAACAAAGGAAGGCTTATCACTTTGTAGGGAAGGCATTAATCTCATTCTATTGTGAGTCAGGACCAACCCTGTGGGTTTATACTTGGTGTGTTCCGTTGTGTGTGTGTGTGTGTGTGTGTGTGTGTGTGTGTGCGTAATGCAATATGTTGCCAGCCTCTTGCATAAATAAACAACTGATGTTTCTCCCAAAAATGCATCTAAAGCTATTCACAAAGATACATATGAAGTGGGAATTAGTTATAACCCCCCCAGGAGTGATTGTTAAACCAAGTTAACCTGGACAATGCACTGCAAAGTATTGTGTGTGCGTGTGTTCCTATGTGTGTTTGAGCCAAGCGTCTTGCATTTGTGCGAGTGTCGTACCCTAGCCATGAGCTCATCCCATCGTGAGTTGAAAGCGTTGAGTTTCTGCTGGATCAGTTCGTCCAGAACGCCCCCATCCATCAGAGTCTGGGCCAGCTCCCGGATCTGGTTCCTATTGTCCTCTGGGTGGCGCAAGAGAGCCTCCAGACTCTACATTTAAACACACACACACACACATATATAGGCAAACACTGTCAAACACAGAAATACCTAAATACTGCAAGCTTGTATATGCATTTGCATTGTATATGAGGTTTATGGTAATTAACAAAAGAATGAGGTGTGTTGTAGTGTAAATATAAACAAGACAAAGTGTCATTGGTTCTAGATCCTGGGTAACTTTAAATCACTTCTCACATAAACCAACTCCTAAACAGAGCGAAACAGATGTCTAATAGGCCTTTTGCATTGTAGCAAACAGCTGGGAGTAAAACATTTGAGCTGTTCTGCTCTAAATGCTACAACTATGTTTAATTAAAGTAAACTGCTGCCATTAATATCTGTGTAGCTCTGCCCCAGCAGTTAAGCTCATTAGCTGGTTGAGTCCAATAGGCCAATTGCTATCTTATGTTCCCAAAAGGTTAAACTACTTGATTGTTGTATACTGAAGCGCCCCTATAGCTGTCCGACACAGCTCACTGATGGTGTTTAAATCAACTGTCTAGCAGTAGCTATCTAGCAGCAACAACTCTCACAGTTACAGTTAAAGTTTCAAACAATGCATTTGTAACACAAATTTCAGCACAAATCAAGGAATATACCTCTACATGTCAAATAAGCCGTTTTCCTTTGCCTTTGCAGACCTGCATCTACGGCTGGTCTGCATCTGAGGCTCACCCCTTGCCAATACCACTTAGCCCTAGACCTCCATTTTGTGCGTTCATGTGTCGGGGTAGGGCGTCCCAATTCTTGATTGGATCGAGGGCTAGTGTGAAGTGTTAGGGCGTTATACTGTAGCCCTTCCAAGTTTTTTCAGAGGCACACTCTAAGCAGAGTGCTTGATAAATAATTCTATACTGTAATAGGCTTATACATGTAAAACACATCCATACCTAATAGATTCCCATAGCCCATGCAAGAGATTATCACATTTGAGGACGACATTATGGAAGCGTAAAAGACGGTAAAAACAGACAACGTTCTGGTTCTTGTCGTCCGATTTCGTAGGGGAAGAATTCAACCCTTGCCCCTTGTAACTTAGTTCTAAGGGGCAAGGGGTAGGGGCAAGGGGTAGAAAAATTAGAAATGGGATTAGGCATACGCCTACAAGTGTAGATGTTTTACCACGGCACAGGGCACCCATGCTATGTAGAACATACAGGGTTCTTTTCTCATGTCAAATCTTGGGTATAAACGCTGGGTAAATTATGTGGGACCTCCTTGTTATAAGACTATCTGAGCGTGTACAATCCATTGGATGCTAATGAAGGGGCTCCAGTGAGCTCTTCAACTAAGCTTGTCCACTCCTTAGTACCTGGGAAACACCAGCCTCTTGTGACTCGATCACCTCCTTTGCTGTACTCAAATCAGCTTTTATGTGTCATGGCCCTGTTGTTACACCCAGTCCTAACTGGATGCAACGGCAAGCGAGCGTCTGACTATCGCGTTGCAGCCGGCGCACTCTGTCCACACTGAATCCGTTGTTACAACATGCAAAACAAACCACGTAGCTCCTTAGCTGGAGCACATTAGAGATATATACTGCCTTCTCCATATTCACAATAGCTTACTATGACGGGGGCGAGTATAGAGGTCATGTCATCATTGTATAGGCTACAGCACAGGTATCCTACAACCACCATCTCCACTTTGTAAAATAAACTAGCTCTGCTAAGCATGCTAATAGAAAACGGTCTCCCTCCAGCCAGCGTCCATGCTATTAAGGTATCTTAATGTCCCTAGTCCATTTCAACAATAAAATACATCCTAGTTCTGTGGTTTCAACGTGAGCAACAGGAAGCAAATAGAAACAGGACGTCCGACAACAGTTTGCTCAAAACGGCGCGCCGCATAGCGCAGGGTTGCGTTGCTTGCGTCCAGTTAGGACATTCCAACAGAAAAGACAGCAATCAAACTGCTTTTGCCGCTGACGCTCACTCGCGTCGCATCCAGTTGAGACACGGTGTCACGCACACACTCACAGCTCACACACGTCTTAACAGGCTGTGTGTGTGTGTGTGCGTGCCCCGTACTGACATGCAGGGCCTCCTGTAGGTCCTCAGGCCTGTCCTGCAGGATGTCTGCCTGGTCTAGCTTGTGCTCCAGGTGGTCCAGGAAGGAGTGCTCCTGCTGCAGGTAGGACAGCAGCTCACACCAGCACGCCCACACCTCCTGCACGCACGCACACACAGTAAAAATATATAGGGAAATACCAAATTACAAATGGGTAGACAGAGAGACAGATGATAGACATACATACGGACAGGTAAAACAGGTATGAAGAGAGAGGTATACAGACAGATGAACAAACAGACAGACAGACCGACATTCAGACAGACAAATCAAATTAACAGTGAGTAAGGGAACACAACTGTCCATCCACACAACATCCCTGAGAGAGAGAGAGAGAGAGAGAGAGAGAGAGAGAGAGAGAGAGAGAGAAAGAGAGAGAGATGTCATGGTCTAAATGTCACATCAATATGAGAGAGGAGAGGAGGTGCTGAACGATCTCCCTCAAAGACCCATTCATTCATATCATAATCTATACAGCCTGGCACACACACACACACACACACACACACACACACATACAGTACACATGCACGCACACACACTATTTACAGTTGTTCCACTGAGGGAGGCACAGCTCAATACAACACTAAACATTGACAGTTGGAGAGACATTCAGACAGACAAGATACACAGTCAATCAGACAGTCAGACAGATAAAATACACAGACATACAGACAGACAAGATACACAGACAGACAGTCAGTCAGACAGAAAAGATACACAGACAGACAGACAGACAGACAGACAGACAGACAGACAGACAAGATACACAGACAGACAGACAGACAGGCGTACCTCCAGGGTTTTACATTTGCCGTCCAGGCGGCTACACAGGCGCTGATAGTTTGCTGTCAGCACGTCCAGCTCAGAGCGCAGAGCGTCATGAGCCGTCGGGGGGGCCTTGGCGATGAAACTGTTGACGCTGTCGGTGAGGAGCTTCACCTTCAGCTCCTTGGAGTGGACCTCCTCTTGCGCCCTCTACAGGACACACAGAGGAAGCACACGGTTAGCACTGGGTGATTGTGGAGCGCAACTTGTTTTCATATTGGTCGCAGTACTACGCTTTGCTTCACAATGCGTTTCTATGTGTGAGGCGGGGCTGCGGAGGGATATTGTTATCAATAGTTCTGGAAAAATTAATAAACCTGCCTTTAACCAGAGGTTTACGCCCAGTAGGAGGAAGCGAACACTTCCCAATGGAGCGTGGCATAATGGGCTGGTTACACCAGGCTATCCTGATCCCCCCCTCTTCCCCACCACCACGCACCCCTGTTGAGAGCCACTGGTTTGAGAAGTTAGCCTGTGCCCAGAGCCACCGTAACATTTCTCAGGTTTATACTGTATATGACTGCAAATGAAAGCTACCTTGCTACCTTCTTACCTACTAAAACATAATATACCCATTCCATGAAGCCATTCATTGACCAATGAACTAGCTTACAACAACAACAGCTTTCAAATGAAAATGCATGTATACACTGTAAAAAAAAGAAAACAAAAATGTATTTGCACGGACTTAATTGTTGAGGAAGCCCACCCCCCCCAAACACACACACACACACACACCCCTGCCACTGCAGACCTTGAGCTCCTCCACGGCCTTGCGGAGCTCTTCGGGGGTCTTGTAGGTGAAGTCTCTCTCCAGGTAGTCTTCCTCTGCCTGGTTGATCCACTCCTGCATTTCCTGCATCTCCTTCCTCAGAGCCATGGTTTTATCCAGGCCACCCTTCAAGGCTGACTTCTTAGCATAGGCCTGACTCGCACACACACACACACACACACACACACACACACACAAACAGAAATACATGAGTAAGAATTCAAGGTATTGACAAGCACACCCACTAACACACCTGTTTACAGGTGTTCTCCCACTGGCCGTTAAGTTCATCTAGCTCCTTCTGGATATGAATGGCAAAGGGTGGCTCCGCCTCTTTCTTCAAGGACACGCCCACCTCGTTGATGCCGTTCAGACTGGGTTGAATGGTGTGGATGTCGTTCACCAAAGCCTGGCCAATCACAACAAGGAACAGTCTCTCGTGACAGGCAACAGGTCAGGGAATGTCGACATGGTTATATTGTTCTGCTCCGTGTGGACTGTACTTCAGGAGCAACTGTACAGAGAGAGGTGGAGCTATTTAACGGTTACTAACTCTTATCCTGTCATCAGCAGGCTGTCACCCAGCCAATGAAAGATTTTGATCAATTAACATACAGTTTGATTAATTGACATGCAGTATACACTACAGTGGTGTGATTAAGTGCACATTACACATACAGTACACAATAATTGCTTTTGCTTAGCATAACAATACACTAATGGAGGAGTTTCTCTGCTCCTGTCCAACCGGTGGGCTGTATGCTAATTGGAGGAGGATAATATGAGTCAGAAGTGCCTGTCCAATCAGCGTGGGCTATGAGCATGCTGGGTTTCCAGGTTTGAAGCGCGTGAAGCCTGTTGTACCGTGCACTGTTCAAGCTGTTTCTCCAGTGCCTCGGAGTCACCCAGAGCCGGCCATTCCTCATTCAGGAAGATGTCCACGTCTGCCATCCACTTCTTCAATGTCTTTACATCATTCTGAGATAGGCAGACGGTATAGCAATCAGTTCATGAGTTACAAATGTTTTTTTTTTTTTTTTTTGTTGCTGTCATGTCAGAACACTTAAAGGTAAATTCAGCTATTGCAAGCTAATTATAAGATAATACACATTATGTCAATTTCAACAAATATCTCCTCGCATTTCGCTAGCTTATCATTCTCTTTGTGTGTTGAACAAGTAATCTGATACTTCTACAAAGAGATGGCTCCGTAAATAGGAACAAAAACAAAGTGGCGAACACTGCTCACATCAAAAAACTTTCGCTTTGCTTCACAATGTGTTTCAATGTGTAGGGCGGCGCCGCGCAGGAATAATGTTTTCCTTTAGAGTCATCAAGCGTTAGAATGATTAACCCTGCCTTTAATGCATATAATCTATTCACTGTATATGGTTTATAATCTACTGTGTATGTATCTTACTGTAACTGCCAACAAACACAACAAACGACCCATCATTATGACATGTTCATTATGACATGCTCACCTGAGAGCACAGATTCAAGGCACAATAAGATGAAGTGTACTATAACAATCATGGAGCACGAGGCAATTCACCACTAATGGACTTGAATGGGCCTTTACACCCATTCAAACACCCATGGCTAGTCATGATGGTGGAAGCTATAAGAATAATAGCTTGCTACTACCAGGAGGTGTCAGGCAGCAGATAACAGAGGAGGAGGTGGTTTTGGGCAGTGCCACCCATCCAGGTTTGTTCTAGATGTTTGTCATTTGTCCAACAAAACAGGCATTCTGTTCCCGGGACCACTGAATATTCTGTAAATGTAGCATTTCTGGGTGTGCAATGAGCTATTAGCTGTGAACATTAAACGGACACTCCTTGATATGAAGTGTCTTTGATGTTCAATATGGTGTTCCAAGACATGGTTGTTTTGGTTTGCAACTTAGAGTGCATGCCCATTCTCACACCTGAGTGGCGTTGCATTCCTCTCTACTCCCCTTCCTTCCACCTCAATAACCTGGATATGTTGCCATGCCTGTTGTTTGACTGGCCTGCTGCGACGCTGCGACCCCCTCACCTCAAACTGCAGGAGTTTGGCCATGAGCTCCTGGATCTTCAGGGCGTTCTCCGTCAGTGTGGTGCCAAGGCGTCTCCAGCGTGCCATGATGGCCTCCATCTCTACGCGATACCTGTGGGGAAGAGGGGTGTAACAGGGCTGTCATATGAATACAACAAACATGTCAATCAATGCAGCCCTACAGTACTCTGCCACCACCTGGCTCTGGTGAAACACAAGGCCATATCTGTATGAATTCTTCATATGCAAAAATATCAGGTCCTACCTCTGGCTGATGTCTGGCGGAGCTTTCTGGAAGACCTGCTCTACAGCTGAGGTCAGGTAGTCTATGTCTGGCTGGTGGTCCTCTAGAGCTGCTTGCAGGACCTGAGACAGAGAAACACAGTTTGCTGCCAGTTTGTTTATGTTGGCTGGGTTTCCTCTACCAATATGTACTGTAAGGGTGGGGATTGTTCATCAGTCAATCAATGATAATGTATCCAATAATATGGGAGTGCCATCCTAACCACAGCCCCTAATAGGTCCTCTTATGTTTGTTGTTTCTCTGTATTGGCTGGGTTGATACTGCAGCTTATGACCAGATGCTGGGTTTGAACTGGTGCACTAGTTTTATAGATCGAACATTCATTATCTCAGTCTCTGCCAAATAAATCCATTTAGATACCTGGCTTTAGGCAATAGCACTGTGATGCAGTGATTTGTCAGACTTCTGTCTATTTCTTTCATTTAGCCATTTTCTTTTATGGACAATAACATACCTTTTCTGCGTACTTACTGCATACTCTTACAGATTAGATTATGTATTCCTTGGGAAGACATGAAGAGCTAGCTTCAGAATAAGTCAAGCATATTTGCTTCTGGAACATTAACAGTAAATACTGTACACAACTTGCAAACCTATGTGTATTTGTTCTGTCGAATACACATAGGTTATTAGTAAAGCGCCTTTGATTTAGTCATACATTTAAAAAAAACAACAACACGCTGATCATCATATCTATTGCTTTCAGATGACCCTCTCTTTTGAGTATGACTCAAGCACCTTGAAATGAGAGGATGCAAAATGAAATATATACTTGAAGACAGTGGTGGGCCGTCAGGGCCAGCAAGGCCTTCTCTGCTGGCCTAACATAAATCATGATCATAATATGATAAGTTAATTTAATTTAGAATTTAATTTCCCTAAATATATAAAAATATTCATCATATTCTCTTCATGTTCGTGTTGTTTTTAGGTTAGAGTTTTTATCCAATCAGAATTCAGCAAGCTTGTGTTGCCAG
>JAODUK010003410.1:0-11450 GCA_027564635.1 Typhlichthys eigenmanni
CCCCATTTACAATCCTATCACATCTTGGATCGTATCAAAAGTAAACAAAAACGTAAATGTATGTTCGTTATGCTTCCTGAGATAAAGTGATTGTGTTTGGCATAGCAAAACCAATTGGATTTCCCTCGAACTTCGCCGACTGTTAGTCAATTCTGCACTCCCAACAGGAGATCCAGGAGAGATGACAGCAAGAAGAAGTACTATTCCAGAGATTGGAAGAAAATAGCTTTATTTTAAGTTTGCAGCTCTGCCCTCTCAAACTGTTTTATCCAATCTATCCCAACCATAGACCTTAACTATACTGTATACTAATAGTTTCCATTGTTGTCCCGGTGGAATAGCTGCTGGCGCTTCTGCACCTTGCCACTTAAGTGAAGTTCTTCTACTCCAACCAGACATTAAAGGCAGTCCCACGGATTTCATCTGGTATTCTTCAAGCCACAAGTTTACTTCTATAACATCAGGTTATTTCCACACTGACCTATGTAGAAGACATGATTGGGTAAAACATGCAGGGTACCTGTAAAATCCTCTTGCCTAAGCATGGGGTTGGGGAGGGGAAGGGGGTATAGTTACGACAGAAGAGCGATGTAATAACTTCTCTTCATAAAATGTGTCCTCAGGACTCATCTTAAATCTCGGCTCAGCATGTGCTCACACAGATTGAACTCAATAAAATATCAGAGTGGGGGACTCTTGTACCCTAGTCTCTAATGCCAGAACCTGGAGCCCTTGATTACCTGAGCTTGAATCTAGGCTCATATAAGCTTCTGTAAATCTGTTTCCCACTTGACTTTCCTGTCTACCACTATGACAATTGTGTAGTCTGGTGAAAACTGTAACATACAGGGTTGGTGTAGGCTGCCAACAGCAAACAAGTTATTCTCAAAGAAAGATGTCTTTAATTCTCTGTTGCCAACAACCAGGTGCATTTAAACAATAACATTGGATAATAAGTACTGTAAAGAGGGATGGCAGTTGAAAATTAGCTTAATGCTACAGCAATGTCAATGTTATGAACTGTCACATTGATTAATGTCACCAATAACATTGTGCAAGTGTGAAATAAAAAGGGAATAAAACTCTCCTTCAAAGGTACAGAGGCAAACACTCATTTTGTGGTTAATTCTGCAATAATTTTGAAGAGGCCATTAGCGAAGGATTTTTTACAAAGATTATTTGCCCCCTAGAGATTTCAAAACATGAATTGTCTGTTGCATCAGAGCCCTTGAGATCAGGATTTGTTCAACCGTATCAACTTTTAATAACAATGTAATACAATTCCTTCGGTTTGTGTTTGTAGCACAACGTTATGTTTAAGGAAAATGAAGATTATATGTTGAGTAAATAACAGGAATGATCTGTTTTGTTTTGTAGAAAATAAAGAGTGAAGTTGAAAGGTATTTTCCTATTTATATCACAGCATGCTGTGTTTGAATTAGAACAGGATGCAAACACATTTCAAGGCTTCCTTCTCCCTAGCGATCTTTATTACCATGTGGCATTTCATAAATACTGATGTTTTTAAGTTCCTTCTTTTTGTCTTTGAAAAACATGTATTTTGCTTGGAAAGGAAGCATTGTATTGCAGGTTGAAATGAGGTAAAAGAAAAGAAGGACAGGAGAGAAAACTAGGGAGAGAAACAAAGAGAGATGTCAGAAAAAGGTATTAGGTAAGACATACAATTCCCCAAAAACCTGATTTAACCTCCAGGCAATCGCATGCGACAAAGTGTGTGTGTGCATGCGTGTGTGTGCGCATGTGTGTAAGTGCGTGTGCTGCTGTTGTTTAAATCTGCAGGCTGGTACTCTGGCTGAGTGAACAGGGGTAGATGACACAGCACAAAACTGCACCGTCTCCTGGGAAGAGCTTTCACTCCGCTGCAAAACACATCACACACACACACACACACACACACACACACACGCACACGCACGTGCGCACGCACGCACGCACGCACGCACACACACACTCCTCTTTTCTCCCTCTGTCTCTCTTCCATATATGTTGTGTGCATGTTTACAGGTAGTCACACAAACTTACAACATAGTTATGTTGTTTCACAACCTGAAAATGTTTGCATGCACTCATATCACACCCATTACTATTCACAATGTAACAATATTCCCAGTAGAATACACAACATCATTTAGATTTAATATTCTGAATGAGACCTTTTTTGAAGATACATTTTCAAATAAATCATGTAGTATATGACATGCTTTATACCTGTAGGGGCCAAGTATCTCAAGTGGTGTGTATTTACTGCTGAAAGCCTTTGGATATACAGTATACGCAGAACAAAAGTACACATTTTTTAAATGTATATTAGCTCACTGGTTAAGGTTAATGTTTTAAGTTCAGATGTTGGTTCATCATATGGTTAAGATTAGTGGTTAATTTTAGTGGTTTTAGGAGTTAGTTTACCCTTAATGGTGAAGGTCAGGTGTTAAAGTTGAGACAACTGGGTATACCCCTTAGTGACACAAGTGAGTATCTTAGGGGTGCGGTGTATTATCATCATCACGTTGCCTATGTGGAACACAGACTTACTTAACTTTGTTTGGAAAATCATCACATGGCTTACTTTCTAATTATTTAAAGGTACTGTAGAGTTGCACCGATACCATTTTTTAAAGACCGATACCAGGTATTTAGTTTAGAGCATCGGCCGATACCGAGTACACGTTACAGGCTTTATCAGTTTGAGTTTGACTCTTTTATACTCCCTGTATACTCTAATTTGGATCTTCTTCAGTAGTAAATGTACATTTGGGTTGAAACATGAATGTAATTTGTTTGTTAATTATTCTTACATTATAGTGACTTGTTTTTGCACTGCATGTTCAATACTGATACTTGTTTTGGGAATGTGCCCCCAAGGTATTTATAAAAAAGCATACTGTATGCAAAAACACCACATTGTGTGTTCTACCCGCTGGTACACCAGATGCTGTTGTTTATACGTTTGATATGAATTATAAGACATGAGAAAATGGTGTTTAATAAAGGCCGGTTGCATGACTGAGTGTTTGAACGACAAGCTAAACATGCATGAAAGCAGCTGATAAACTGATTTCAGTATTAGGGGGGACACATTTTAATGCGGGGGGTCTGTGGTCTTCCCCCAGGTAATTTTGTGGGTTAAACACATAATTTCATCCATTCTGGTGAAATTGTATGCATACATGTGTGCCTGTGTGTGTGTATTGTGTAGGGAGGGAGATGCTATTAATATAATAATAATACTAATAATCTTTACATGTGTAGCACTTTTCATACATAATTGTAGTTCAAAGTGCTTATATATAGTCAGACATTATAACAACCGATAGGCCTAGTCAGTTCCTTTCCACAGACTTGCTGCAGAAATAAAAACATTTTCGTTCTGCCATGAGACAATAAAGGCAAGTAGGCTATAGCCTACAATCACAAAAACTGTTGCTTAGGCTTAAATTAATTGGGTCTATTCAAGCAGCAAAAGAATTAACGTGAAAGTCACACATCCGGACAAATCTCTGATGAGTTATAAAGGATTTTACAACAGAAAATGATTGGCACATTATGTAAATACTGCCTAATTAAATAGACTACGATTCAGCCTCAGGGCAAGAGGGGTTCAAGCCAACCCATGCAGGCTCACATCATGGAAGAAGACATTTCACAAGCCGTTTACAACATGAAACTATTAGGCTACAGCAAGCACCTTATTCAAAGTTGAGTGCTTAGGCTACTGATATCCAGTTTAATTAAAGTTGGTGAAAACTAACCTTGTTCTACGGACAGAGGAGAAAGAAATAGCCTGTCTGTTTCAGACCATCTGCTGCCACGTTTTGTTGCACTTTCAAAATAAAAGTTTAATCTCACACATGTCAGATTACACATTTCTGGAAGATTATGGCTAAATAAAAATAACTCAAATAAAATATAATAATTAAAATAAAATATATACTATATATATAAATAAATAAATAAAAAATATATATATATCTATAAAAAATATTTTCAGTAGAAGAGGAATAGTCAGTTGGTATTTTATCTACATTCTACATTATCCCAAAGATTATGGTACCGGGCCGCCCAATACGAGTCCTAGGTTTGTTCACCCTCAACACTTGATAAGGTTGGCCTACTGTAACACTCACTAGACGATGCAAAATATATGAACCGTTATCTTTCATTGCTGAAATAAGGGGATCTAGATATGGACAGTATAAATATTCCTTTGTGTGTGAGATAACAGCAGGAAAGTTATGGACACAGTTGAAACTGTTGAAAATGTTCTGTTGAAATATAGATATTAGCTTAGATAAATCAATTTCAGCACAATTACATGCATTTCAACAATTTATAACATGTACAGTATAAGAAGAAAACAGTAACAAAAGCACCAAACAGCTACAGTAGCCAGGTGTAACCATACCTATAAATCACTTTGTGAATAAGGTCTGGCTACGCTCCATTTGGAAGTGTTAACAGTTGTTTCCTTCTACTGGGCGTAGATCTTTGATTCATTTTGAAACGCTAAAACAGCATTTAAACAATTGACGTTGCTACAACTGTTTTGATCGCGTCATCTAGCTCTACCACCATTTGGAAACTCGCTTGACTTCTGCATCTTCTCACTAACCAACCATTATTGGGCCACTAACAGGTGTGCAAACGTTAATGTGAACAGGGTTTCAAGACTATATAAACAAACAGAGTAATAGTCGGGCGGAGCAAGGCTATCAAACAACAGAGCAGAACGTGAGATTACATTATATATAACACATCTTGGTGTTATATTATTATTATTATTATTATTATTATTATTATTATTATTATTATTATATTACTACTACTACTACTACTACTACTACTACTAATAATAATAATATTAAGACATGTAATTACTTTATCCACATGCATATTATTGATAATAATTAGCCATTTCTGCATTTTATGTAGATCACTCATGTTCATAATGTTTTCATTGCTACCACTGTAACAACTAAACTATTTAATCCAGCATTTAAACCCTTATATTAACTCAGTAAGATCAATGACTTTTCATTGAGGCTGTGCTTGGGAAACAGCTTTGAACATGACTGCACCCTGGGTGGGCAAAGACAATAGCTTTGAACATGACTGCACCCTGGGTGGGCAAAGACAATAGCTTTGAACATGACTGCACCCTGGGTGGGCAAAGACAATATCTGTAATCCCCAGAACTGCTGTTCCTGACACCATCACAACGTATTGTAAGAGGATGCTTTTAGCAGCCAGATGAGACTTACGGTCCATATTTGTTAGGCACTAAGCCAAACATCAGTACACTGCTGAGCTTGGAGATGTCACTTATAATGCAACAAAGGCCTGTGTAATAATGATCTCCCTGTTCCCTGCTGGGAACCTGAGGCGACACATCAACGGGTGAACAATACAGACTTTACTTTACAGCAAATGCAAAAAAATCCATGAGCATGAAGAGTACACACACACACCCCTATTTCTTTCTCTCTCTCTCCCTCCCTCTCTCTCACTCTCTCTCTCTCTGTCACTATCTTTCTTAAACACACACACACACACACACACACACACACACACAATATGCAATCTGTCATCTTCCTGTCATCTGTCAGTGTCTGTGTTTCCTCTGAGATTTAGCGTGGATAATATGTGCAGGTAACGTGTGATAACTGCGTCCAGTCACAAAGAAGAGTCGCTCACTACCTAAACCTAATTTATATCTCGCATAATCGCAATCAACAAATCAATCAATCAATCAATAAATAAATCATTAACATTTTCAATTCAAGCTTGTAGATCATCTACATTGCTATGCTGTAGGCCTGCAGTGACAGTATAGCCACATGCCATCAATCACACTGTATGTTATGGCCTTTCTTCTTTTTTAAAACAACAATCAAAAGCATATTTAACGATTTAGTACAAATGACTAGTATAGACTAATGCCAATGCTAATGTGTTTTTTTTAAACTTTTTTTACCCCCTATAGAAAATGTCTACAGAAAACTTGTTACATGGTACGTCTTACAGATGTATTTGGGCATTTTACCTCTGAGATTAGTGTCCCTTGTGGAAATGTCCAAGTACTGCGCCACGGATTAATACAAACACAGACATGCGGGACAAGAGGGACGACTTTGCCAACCATTACATCACAATGAGTAGATTGTAAGTTAAATCACACATGCATGCACACGCTCACAGACACACAAACACACGTGCGTGTGGAGCCCGCGGAACGGGTGTTTAACACGGAAATAAATTAGAGAGAGGCTGGGTACTTTTAAAATCCCATCTGGGGCCCAGTCAAGCAGTCATGACATCAAATTAGCATTTGCAGCGAGGAGCAATTGGTGAGAGAAAACCTAACTGTGCTCAGCATTCTGCAACCCTACCTGTCTATAAAAACATAGGACGGGCTCTATTTTCCTCGGGCACACATGCACAACAATCTAATCTGTGTGTTTCTATTTTTTTCTTTTTTTATCTTAAAATCATCCAAAAAGGTATATTCTGCAATTTTAAGCCAATTGTAAACTAATACACTTTTTGGTAAATTCACCAAATATCTCTTCACACTCCGCTAGCCGATCTCTGAAAAAAAATATTTGATACTTCTACACAGCCCTGTGGCCTATACTACAAAGGAAGGTAACTGGCTTATCCAGATAACTTCTGGAGTAACTTTGCGATGTCGGGTGTAACTTGTCGAGTAACCCATACTACGAAAGGTAGAGAAGTTTTGCGAGAGGTATGCTGTCTTGGAAATGTACGCTGCATCTCTAAACAGCTTCGAGCAGTTTATCTTCGTGGTTAATTCGTTACCCTATAAGCACTGTACATCTGCTCACAATCGCAAGTAAACGCCTTGTGTTCTGTCGAGTTGTGCACTGCTTTCTCAAAAGATTAGGTCTATACCGCAAATTGATTATTTTAGATAACATTAGCACAGCAACGCAGCGTGTATGGTTATTAAAATACACCTTAAACATCAGTTCTGTATATGCAGCATGCACGCTGTTTTATGTCACGCAGTTACACAATTAAAAAATGTATGTCATCAAATCATAGCAGGTTTAGTTTTTGCTTTTATTAAGACCTATACTAATTTCTTAAATCAAATCTAATTTAGCTATTAACTTTTGCTTTATGATGTTAGCTATTAAACCGGAAATCGAGAATGACAGACTCTGCCTTTAAACTACACTGTAAAAAGAAATATTGTAAAACAAAAAACAGAGATTTTCTGGCAGCAACGGCGCCAGAAAATTACTGTAAAAGCCGGTATTAAAAATATAGAAAAAAAAGAGTAATTCACTGTACCATTAACAGAGACACAAGAAAAGAGACACAAGAAAACTCCTTAAAATTCCTTGTAAGAATACAGTCATAACCCTTCAAAAAACTGAATAACTACACTTATAAAAAATATTAAAACATAAATGTAAGACCATTCACATGTAAAACTTGATAAAAAGTTCAACAGAGAACCCCTATTAATTTAGACAGCTTTTCACATCAAAAGCCATTTGTGTAAAACTCCAGGACCACAGACTCAAAATGGCACCACCAACAATGAGAAAAATGTCAAATGTTGTGGTCCAGAGTCTTACTAACATGCACCTGTAGAACTGCAAAAAAAAATTAATGTGTGACTTGTGAATCGCTACTACTCTTGAGCTGGTTTTCCCTCATGGTTTTTCACAATATGGAGAAGCCATATTGTGGTCCGTGATTGGCCACTCAGTCAACAGTTTAAAAGGGACATAGATCTTTTTTATACATATAGTTCTGTTAAATTGTCATTGATAAGCAGTTAAAAAACAGATATTTAATGTATTAAATGTATACAGAATTATTTTGTTAAATCACAGGACAGATTTAAATTACAGTATATTCTTTTAAATTAAATAAGATTTCTTATCATTTTGAAACATAAAAAGAATAGTAGAATTAATTGGGAAAACTGTAGAAATACCTTTTTTTTTTACAGTGTAATTTACACTTCTTTTAACTCCCCCATTCCCACTCCACCTTGCTCACATGAAACCTCTTCTACCTATTATTTAATGACCTTTGCAGCTGACAGGGAAGTGCATATGAGGAGGCAGGCGGGGAAAGGGGGGGACAGTTGAATGTGAGGAATTATAGCAAACCAGTCTAGATGAGAAGGTGGAATGAGAGAAGAGGTGCAGGAGAAAAACACATTTTACTTTATTTTTTCTGGGGCGTTTATTTTTAAAGTTTTTTTATCAGGCCCCTTAACATCATTTGTTTGAACAATCTGTCATAGCCAGTATCCTGTGCACTGACTTGTATAGAAAAGTACACAAGTATACTATACAGTATGGTCACAAGGCTGAACACATGTAACTCTAGCTCTCTCTATCTCTCTCTCTCTCTCTCTCTCTCTCTCTCACTCTCTCTCTCTCTGTCACGCACACGTGTACACACACACACACACACTTGTCATTGGAGTCTCTTCCCTATTGCTAAACTCTCCAGTCCGTTCTGTTAATCACATGTTAAGGGTAGCGATGGTTTGACACACAAGGGTCGGGGGACACATTCAACATTATGTTGGTAACCTACCTCCAGGTGTGTGTGTGTGTGTGTGCGTGTGTGCGTGCGTGCTTGTGTGCACAGAAGGTGTGTTTACAATAGCCTACTTAAAGATAAAGATAAAGACAAACATGTAACTTGTCTTCTAACTAAAGCTCTTTGTTATGCAGATCCATCCATCTTCATATCATTTGTGGTTACCAGGTTTTTCCACGGTTTCCAGATTTGAGAACAACCAACCCCACATGCCAAGGTTAAGCTAATGAGCACTGTTAGCTTTGGGGTACGGGCTATGGAGCTTATGGGATCTCAGCTTTAGACTTTAGTTAGTATGTGTGTGTGTGTGGGTGGGTGTTTGCGCACGCACCCGCATGTGTGTTTGTTTGTTCTGACTAATAATGATAAATGCTTCTTAAGTGTCCTTCATATTTCATATCAGTGTACACAACCCCACAAACACATGTGAAGCCACTCACACGGGAAAACCATTTGCTAGCAACATACTCAACTGTTTTCTAATATACCCAGTCAAGCTTGACTGGAACAGAGGGAGAGGGGTGGATGATGGGGTCAAGAGGGAACATCTTTGAAACAAGTTTTGAAAAATGGCAGAACAAGATTTCTTTCCTCAATAAGTTCTAATAATAAATAATTTATAATATCTCTTAGGGAAACATGTACTGTAAATGTTGTGAAATGCATGCACCTGAACCTAGATTATTTCAAACAATGAGAAAGTGTGAAATCTTGTTGATATTGTTTTCCCCTTTACAGACAAATCATGAGGGAACAGGCTTGAATATGAAAGCAGATGAAAATGTTTTGTGTAGTGGGGATCACAACATCTGACATTTGCAGAGATGGCTCTATTTTTATTATTTTTAACCTGAATAGAAAGGGATTACAAAGGAACTGATTACATGCTGTGTCTGTATGAAATTGTGTGTGAATTCTAAAACTTTTTCTCCCTTCCCTATAATTTATTTATTTGCATATACAAAACATTCACAGTTTACTGTATGGATTTATGTTAATAGTTATACAGTACATTAATAACCCAAGGAGTAGGAAATCAACCCCACTTGCCAATCAAACAATGTGCTAGAACCAGTAATGAGTAAACTACTGTACCACCAAATATTTCTACACTTACATTTATATGATATGATAATATACTTATTCTATTACTGTAATTCAGAATGCTAAGATCTCAGGAGCAGGCTCTGTTGGTGATTGTTGGTAGTGCACGCATAAGAACCCATTCATAAGACACACAGTACCCATTAAAAATATTGTTAGCGGGTTTACTGCTACACTATTTTTGTATCTGGTGTCATATGCTCTTTAGATAGTGTCATATGTTCTTTAGATAGATTCTTGCAAAACATTTAATATAGTGTAGTTATTTAGAGTTATACTTATGAGTTAAGTATATGGCTATGGTGTATCAATGCTGTGAACCCATATTTGGTAAACACACAATATATGTAGAAAAAAATATCTTTCACAATGTTTCACTCGGAGGAAAACATTTGTTACAGTAATTGAATTGCTTAATTGTTTACAACACACAACTGTTCAGACAGTGAATGTAATTGTGTGTGTGTGTGTGCGTGTGTGTGTGTGTGCATGTGTATGTGTATAAGAAAGAAATAGTTGGCATCCCAAATCCAGTTAATTCTCCATTCACAAGCACTGTTCTGGTGAGACAAATAGAGAGAGTGAGAGACAGTGAGAGAGAGAGTGTGTGTGTGAGAGAGAGAGAGAGAGAGAGAGAGAGAGAGAGAGAGAGAGAGAGAGAGAGAGAGAGAGAGAGAGAGACAGAGAGAGAGAGAGATGGGATGTCAGGTGCAGGGAGGAATAAGTGGAATAAGATTCATGAGGTCACTCCGTCGATATAGGCAACGGGGCATTTCTCTGAGAGCATTATTGAAGCAGGCTTACCAAAACAAGTACAACACATGAAGTCAGCATTGTAAATAGTCTGGCAATGAAAGGAGGGAAAGGGCAGGACACGCTACAAATATAAACTGAGAGAAAGGGTGGTAAAACAAGACATTAGCATGGTAAGGGGATCAACATGTGTAGCTGATATTTAGCTCTTCTCCAATCAGTGGTAGAGGACAGAGGAGGAATCTAGTGTGTTGTGGTAGCACACATTGACTAGTCAGGAGTGGGCCACACCCACCCACACACACACACACACACACACACACACACACACACACACACACACACACACATAGAGGAGCTCAGATTACAATTGATTTGATTTTATTTGATTGATTGGTTCTTTATATTGTAATATTGAAAACAGGACAGAATATGACATGACTTGCTTCCTGGTGAAATTCATGAGAATAAACCTGGAGGAATAATATGGTGCATGGTTTTCACATCATTTGAAAATATGTACACAATTACTCCACTATACTGCATCTTGACATAGAAAATACTTGTTTGCTGCTATTAATGTAAAAAAAATACATGACAATGAACTTTAAAGTGTCAGGAAAAAGCAGAATGCTACATTGTTTCCTATATATACTAAACAGCACTGCTATAGGGAATAGATGGACCACGGACATGAAACAGCATTAAAATAAGTCACACAAGCCATTCTGCCTGCCCCTGTTTTAAGAGCAGCCATTAGTGGGAGCTGTAGGCACCAGCTCCCGTCTTGCCCAGAGGAGCAAGGAGGAGGTAAGCTCTTAAGTCCACCCCTCCTGAGTACAACTGGGTAGAAATGTTGCCAGATTGTTGCCAGAGAGTGATACAAAGAGAGAGAGAGAGAGAGAGAGAGAGAGAGAGAGAGAGAGAGAGAGAGAGAGAGAGAGAGTAAGTGGTGGTTAGGTTTTTATTTTTGAGTGTGTAAT
>JAODUK010003411.1:0-11449 GCA_027564635.1 Typhlichthys eigenmanni
ATTCGCACGTTTTGACTTACTGATCAAGAAAACAGCAGCTTTAGACTATAGCGATTTAGCTTTAACAGGCTGCCGTCTGCGGGAGCGCGCAAAATCACTTTCTGTCAGCAGTTGTGCCACTTTTTGGCACACCTGTTCACAAAATGTAAACATTCATTACCAAGATACAATATTGAACATTCCCATTCCCTATAAATAAGCTACAGTGTGAACAAACCAAACTTACGTTGTATAGGCTACCTTAATCAGTGATAGGCCTACCGTATATTTCTAGGTATATTCCATAGATTCAATGGAAATGGGCATGAAACTACATTATGCCCAATTTAATTAAAGTGACACCACCACACCACAGTAAAGGACAAATACTCCAGATGTTCCCTCTTGAAAGTATTATTATGGTTATTTTCTTGCATGACATTAACATACAACATGGAAAAACATTCAGAAATATGTTAGAGAGAAAAAAATGAAGATTTGATTAATGTATCCACAACGCCTTAAGTAAACGCATACTCTATGTTAATTTACAACAAAGTGGTATGGGTTTTAAAAAGGCTGAACAGTATGCCTACAGTGGATTACAAATTACCATGCACCCAGATCAATATGAGCAATGGAAGTAAACATAAAGTTAAAGGCAACAACAATAAAAGTCAAGGCATATATATCCAGGGTGCAAACTACAGTACAGGAATTGCAATAAGTTGTTAATACATCCATTCTGCAACTAAATTGCTAAAGATTACCCATGATACCACACAGGATACAAGAGCACAATATTTTCCTGGCAACGATAAAAAGCAGGTGCAGAAATGAATCAACCTATAGACTAAAGCCACGCATTATAAATGTTTAAAAAACATTTAAACTAAAAATAAGACACATGGCTGCAGATAAAAATGTCCAGTCCGAACAGCTTATCCATCACATAAACTAAGTAAACACAGCTAATTGAAAATTATAGGCTAGAACGAATATTTGATGAAAAATGCCATTCACCATGAAGAAAGTAATGCATTATTGAGTTTTTAATTCAACAGTTACTGTATAACATATTGCTACAGAAAACGGTTGCAAAAACAATCTGTTAACAAAACAAATCAATTCCCAAATCATGTTTTCATGAAGGCTTGTCTCTTAAGGGACATTAAGCTGAGGACACTACAAAACCCCCCACCCAAATAGTAAATTCCTTGAAATACCTGAACTGCAGCAAGTGACTTTCACATTGGAGGCACAATCACATATGTCATATAGACATTATTACATCACTTAACTTACATTGAAGCCAATGCCATGTCAGGCATTTAGTTAATTATTAAAAAAACAGTAGGCGCCATGGTAACATTATCAAATGTAAATGTCTGTATAGACCAATGCCGCATTTAATGGTGTCAGCCTATATTATGACATCAACAGAATACAAAATTGTCCAATTCACCATGTTTAACAATTTCTAATTAATCCTAGATGTAGCCCTTACAACAACAACATGAGGCACTTGTCTGTTGATATCTAGCAGGGCCATGCATTAAGGAAACCAAAATGATGCAGTATGTTGGTAAAATGGAAAAAGAAAACATGCATGTACTGTAGGGAAACATGCAAAGCTTGTTATTGGACTGAGAACTGAACTTGTGTTTTTGTGACCGTCACTGTAGCAGCAAATGACTAGAAATTAATTTTCTAGAGCAATCCTGATTTGGTATTTTTCCCTCTCAACAAGTATCATTTATTGTAAATTCATGTGTCTTTCTCTCAGAAAGAGCTGGACATTAAACGGTCCAATGATACATTTTGGTTTGCCCCAGGATACAGGAAGATGCAAGGCAGAGACATTACAAGACACATAATTGAGCCAAGAGATTATACAGTTGATGTCAAAGGGAAAGAAAAAAAAATGATATACCTCCCTCTATGTTTCCAGTTACAGTAATACTTAAAATGTACGAGTTAAAAGTATCAAATTTCATATATCAAATTTTGAATTGTATTCCTACTCTATGAATGGTCATGTAAATAGGTCTCATATCACTATTATGAAATTGTATGTTCTAGTCTTGTAAGATCAGTAACACGTTTTGAAGATAAATAAAACGGTTCCATATATTGTCTCATAAATACTTTCAGTGAAAGGACTGAATCGGGGTTGGCCTACAACACTGTTTGGTTTATTCAGCGGAATTCCCCATTCGTCACTGTAAACACAGGTTAACCTGAAGCCAAGTTCTCTCTGTCTGAACAATATTAATGGGAGCTAACAAAAAACAGAAGTTACATTACCATAATGTACTGTATTTGTGCAGTTTTACCCTGAAGTTAGGAATGTTTAGCGTTAGAGGATTTAGTGGCAAAACGGGGGCACAAACTGTTTTACTGTGTTCAAAAAATGATTGAATAGGTTTCTATTTGAGACACCCTTACTTTAAAAAAAAACCAACTAGGAATTAAGTGGAAGCACAACATGTCTCACAACGAAGCAAAAAGATTACAGACTGTTACCTAGCCATAGATAAGAGTCAATGAAAGGAAAGTAATTGAGACGATTTAAAATAGAATGAAAAATAAAAATGTTTCGTTTAAAGAAATAATAAAAGTTCTGTCACGGTTTCTTTGGCTGCTGGGTTGACAGGGACATGTCTAGAAGATTTGAGAGAAGATAAGTCCGTAGTTTGGCTAGTGAACCCATTTCTTTAAAATCTCTCCCTGTAATTAAGGCAACTGGTGACAAATGCATTGTTTTCATATCACAGACTTGTTACAGAGAGTGTGGGTCAAGCTGGGGGCCGTCGTAGTGTCTCCACTATGGATTGCACAGCAGGCAAGGACAGCAGGGCTCTACCTATGCCCCCTCCAGCACGGTAACAGGCATATCCCACCATTCCAATTAAGGCCCCCTTTAGGGCGTTGTGCACAAGCCAGGTGAAGCGTGAGGGGGGTGCAACACTGAGGATGACACACATGACAGAACACTGTATCTTTATACAGCAAATACATGTGTGTACCTTACAGCAGTGGTTTGGAAATGCTGGGACCAAAGACCCCCCCCCCCCCAATATATACATAAAACAACTATAATTTAATAAGATCAATCATAATCATTATTATTATTACTACTACACATAGTCCATCACCTATAGCAACCCACTTTGGAGAAGCACTTATACACAGCACCCATAGACATTGTCACAGACACGTATATACCTCATGACTTCCTGAATGTTGAGCTCTTTGTCCCAGTTTCGTTCTATACCAGGGACGTGACCCATCCCTACCACACCAACTACAACAGCAGGCACTTCTGTAAAACATACATTATTCTGTTAGGCACACCCACACTTAAATTATATTGAATTATACTTCGTTATTAGTAGTGTTAAATACTAAAATACATGAAACAAAAACAATGACATACAGTATTTGCAGATCATTTCAGCAGAATGCATAGCTTTTTTTTATATTTTAAAGCAGTCTTCATTTAAAAACCAATAAGATGCTGGTGCATAAGATGAGCTTGTGACATAATGTAATACACACTGTGGGCATTAGGGGGCGCTTCCACGCAGCGAGCAGCCTGACGGAGAGTGTGAGTGAGGTAGATGTCTCTCTCTGCGACAATGGTTTGGTGGAGAGCAGGGAACTCTCCGATCATCTCAGACATGGTCTGCTCCAGCAAATCCTTCTGTTTACATTTCTCTACATCCTCCTTACTGAAACAGGTTAGACGGGATAAACCAAGTGAAAACAAGGGAACAAACACCATTTCACTATTTACAGTAGTCTCACTCTTTCTGAACACACTGTGTGTGTTGGTTGCTACCTGATGGGGTCTGACAAGAAGCACAGTCCCCAGGCGAGACGGGCCTTTTGCCAAATACTGAGAGCAGCAATGGCCCTCTTGAACGTGACGGGGATAGGCCTATCACCCAAGTGAAACTTACAGAAGGGCACACGGCCAGCCTGAACACAGGAGAACACATCGATGTCCATGAGGGCTATTTAATCCCCATACGTGCAGTGGCCAAGATTATTAATATAATCAGCATGAAAACATGTGTGTATATACGTATGTATGTGTGTGTGTGTGTGTGTGTGTGTGTGTGTGTGTGTGTGTATATATATACATACACACACTGTACACAACTTTAAAATCTTCAAAATGCACAGTACACACACGAGGGGGGTAAAAAAAAAGAAAGAGTAATATGCCTAATCATAGTGATTTATTACTTAAAATGAACCACAGCTACAATAGGCCCCATTAGACCATTATAGGTAATAAACGGTTAAGGTTAAGGTTCATATTATGGTGCCTAGCATTGGTTGCTACATGTACGTCTGTAAGCTTCAGAAAAGCAGTGGATAGCAGCGAGAGTCGCAGTAAGATTAGTTTAACTCAGTCCCTTCCCATGTCCCGTTGCCGACTGGTATTTTGTCGTTGCGTCGCTGAATCTCTTGACATTCCATTGTCTATGGCCGCCACATTGCTGCTAGTGTCTTGCAGTGTGTCTAGGGCTTAAGTTATTTTCACATTGCGTGATTCAATGCACACCGATATGTAAATGAACGCATATTGTAGAAAGCCGGCACTGTCATGCTGCTGGAAAAGACGTGCTGTGTTGTGTCTGTAGAGCCGCATCCTTCATTGTTTCAGATGGCCAGGAGCAAGAGGATTCATTATACAGCTCCCGTCTGATGACGGTCGGCATATTACCCATATGACACACAGCCTACATTTGTAATACGGTACTGCTGTGACATTTCTAAAATACAAGAATCCATAGATTGAACCATGATCAAGTGTTTCCCCACAAAGAGCGCGCATGTGTGTGTGTGTGTGTCTTACCTCTTTGTACGCCTCCCTGAACTCTCCTCCAGGGGCCATGCCCAGCTGTTCTGTAATGTGTGCTGACACTTTGAGCAGCAGAATCTGCATCAGCCCAGACATCAGACCATTCTGCACAGAAAACACATTTACTATCACTGTATATATAGTGATAGTACATCACGTGTATGGAAGACAAGCAGAAGCAAATATGAACCGAATTGCAATTCAGTACATGAAATACAATGCTGTTAATAAATTACAAAATACATTAGTATTTTAAGTTATATAAATAGAAACAGCAACACAACACAACACAACACAACACAAACAACTAGCAAGCATGTAGCAGGCACAATTCTAGCCTACTGTATATCTACAGTAGACCAAACACAAGTGAGAATCGGCCCTTAATCCTTCTTGTATGTCAATACTCCTTGTTGTACCTGTGACAGTAAAGAACAGTGAAGCTGCATCTCATTACAGGCTAAGTGCTGTTACAGCTGGACTCAAGCCAAAACAACACGTCAAGTCATTTATTCAGCCAGTTCAGCTCCTTCCTCTCAATATCTTATGTACAGTCCATCACACCTTTAATTAACTTTCATTTTGAATTAATTGTTTGAATATGTAAATCATTTAATGTTTTAATCAAGATAAAATACTAATCTAATCACATTCTAATTAAGTGACTGCTGCTTAGAACTGATGAAGCATGTCAACATGGTCTTTTGAATCAGACATTTTACTCTATTGTCTGTAACAATTTACAAAAACAAACAAATGCTTTTGTAATGTTAATTGTATGTGATCAAGTCAATAAGCATTTATCCAAAGGGACTGACAATTAAAAATATGAAGTACTGTAGCAGGTAGGAAAGGGTCTTTCTGAAGGATGCTTACTTCCCATTAGCGTTAATCACGTTTCCCTGAATGTCTGACCTGTTTGATGGCCTGCTGCACCTTCTCAAAGTTGATGTCCTTGGCTTCCCTCAAGAGCGTGGTCTCGTCCATCTTCAACATGGACACGCGGTACGGGCATAGCTCCACCACCACTACATCAGGCTGCACTGCCCGGATAGTCTGGTCAGGGCGACACACAGCAGCGGTGCAAGATAAGTGAGAAAGAGGGAAGTGATGACAACTGTCAAACTAAGTCTAGCTAATATGGTCAGCTCAGGCGATCACAGTATATTTTACAAGCAGTAAGATTAAAAGGTAAGTCTAAGTCTTCCACAGTGTATGCCAAATTAGGTCTGGGTTATTTACCTTGTGGGTAGTACATCCTGTCACAGTTTTTACTGTAGGTACGTTTACATTTTTTGGTAGAAATCAGAAATGACGTTATCTTAGTAATGCAATGTCAATAGAGAGCTATGGAATAACCCCCACCCCCACCCCAGTGTGGGCGGGACTTAAATGCGCTCTGTCTCGAAGGTCACACTGCACAGAAGGAACACTTCTACTGTATGAATGGCTCACCATGGCAACGTCATTCTTGCTGGTGTCGCTGAAGTGGGCGGTGCCCACCAGGTAGAGCATGCTGCCGTCTGGGGCCATCAGTCGGGAGACGGTGTCAGGGAGCTCAGGACTCGACTGGCGCCTCTGACTGCGCACCTGCCACAGCAGCTCCATCGCCTCGGCGTCCGCTACACACAAACAACCAGGGACAATGTTCACGCATTCATTTGAATGAGGCCGGCACAAGGTCTACGAACATTAGTGGATAGACAGTTAAGATGTTTCTGTTTCTGTTGCCTTTGATTTGATGTACTCTTTTGGCACTGGCCTCGCCAACGCATAGAGAATTTAACCACAGAACATGAGACCTTTGGGTTTAGCAATAAGACTGAGTGCCGGTACGGGATTATACAAGCACACTGGCACATGGGAAGTGGTTTTGTAGGCCTACCAGGAACAAGTCTGTTACCGTAGTACCGGAATTGTTTTTTCTACTGAAAGTCAAAGTAACATCAATCAATTGATAGACATCATCAGCACAACATGTTAATGACCATAAAAATGCCATGATGGAGACACCATGATAGATCACTATGAATCACAAACACGCATGTGTAATTTGTGCTCAATTCATAAATATAAACATATTTTCTTGGAATGTACATGATCTGGAGTATGGGCCCCAGGTACACTATACACGCCTGGCATCTCATTCATTTCCATTCATACATAGGCCTGTCACGATAACTATTTTTGTTGGGCGATACATTGTCCCAGAAATAAGTTCGATAAACTATATTATTGTCAGAATCATGTAAATAATGTTGTTCCTCTATTGTCATGTGAAATCAAATGTTTGTTATTATTGGTTAAACCAATTTCATTGCTTGGCTAAAATAAACCTTAAAGTAAAACAACAAAACAAATGCCACATTTTAGCATTTATTCTTCCAAACGTAGTGGCTGGAATTATGCAGTCGTCTGGAAAAACACCTATTAAAACCTGGAGGAACACTATAGCAGGGCAACATGGCAAACTTTCTTATGTCAGCAACACACATGTAAATACAATAGGCAATATTATTGATGTCTGAAAAATTGAGGTCATGTCCATATATTGCACGACAAATTGATATATAGTAATTATTGGGACAGGCCTAGATGTGTAGAATGTTCAGTTCTATACTCTTTAGTTCAAGCTTGGTGAATTTTGACTCAAAATCATGTTACAATACCACCTCTGCTAAACGGTCATATTGACATTGGGTAATGAAACAGTTTAGTGTGATTTAGCCTGTGTGTACAAGACTAATAGAGAAAGAGACATACATATGCCTGGGGGCAGGCTGGGCAGTTCATCCTCTGAGGGATCTTCTGATGGGCCAACTGACTCATCCTGTTGAACGATGACAACATTTGATAAGCAAGCAAAAGCTATGAGTAAGGGTGACGAATCATAGTTTGCAACATTATTGCATAGGTATGTTCTTAAGAGCTTATTTCAGTCCAAGTATATATGCCAATTTAAAATGTGTAAACCACCCAAGTATAGATGGTTCATGGTTGTTAAAGTTTTTTTAAATAAAAAAAAAAAAAATCACAAAAGGATTATAGTTATTTGTTACATTGTTAGAATACACATTCTCACTACACAGCTGTAGTTTAACAACACACGTCCTTACAATACACATGCTCAAGTACTGGAAGAAATATTTATAATACAAAATAGCTCAATTGTATAAATTATACTGTACGGTACACAAAAACAAAAACACACCTCTGAATTGTTGTCTTGGTCCATAGGTGAAACGGTTTAGCTACCTGGGACGAAAGGCAAAGCTAAAGCAAAAGTGCAACAACACTGTAACAATACTTTTGAGATACCACAACGCTAATACCGTACATTGATGTTCTGACACTATCAACGAATATGGAAAGCATAACGTAGTGGTAGACATGGAACTTTAACGCTGACAGGGCCATTGTAGCAGCTGTTACTTAGCTAACTAACCAGCAGTTTACAGAGCTAATCAATGGAAAAGTGACAAGAAGAGCAAGGTCACTGACAACAAAACCTTTCTTCTACCGGTACAGTATTCGTACACATCTCTGTGTTTCTGAGAGAGCTCGTGTTTTGAGCTCATGTTTCAGTACAGTACGGTACAGAGCTAAAGATATGTTTTACAAATGATGACTGCTAACGTTGAAGATTAGCTAACACGGATATAAAGAAAGATTACACTAACCACTCAGACAATACAATCCTAACTGAAATCAGTATCTGAAGATTAAACATCTTAAACACAAATATTGTAATGAATACACTTAGTAAGTAAAAGACAAATGACTTACAGAGCAAGCCTGCTGTCCTGTCACACTATTTGCCACTTCTGTACGGCACCCGTCTGACAGGAGTGGTGCATTCTGGTACATGTAGTCACCAATTTGGAAACTGAAAGAAAACGAAAAGGAAAAAAACAAAAAGGGAGGTGTGAAGCATATGTTTGTTGCCCATTGATTTAATAAAATGTCAAACTTAAAAAAACGATGTTTTTCACTGATATCGCCAATAGGCCAGTATTTGTTTTATTCAGTTTTTCTTATCAGAAGAACAGAAAAAAATTATATTATAATATATATATTTTTTCCTGTAGTAAACGTTGTGTGGTACATCAATGTATTACATCAGTGTGACAGCTTTATTTCACCATGATTTCAAAACAAAGACAAAATAGAGCACTTTTTTGTTACTTTGTTACCACAATAATAAAAGCTGCCCTTATCCAAAACGTGAGTATAGTGCCATATTTGACTCAATGACAACCTCAATGTGCAAATTATCATTAAAGTAGTGTTGTATCATAGTTTAGTTGAGATTTGTTACTCATATATGCTACTGTAACATGCTCTCCCAGACTTGTGCTACAATTAATAAAGTGCTTTTTGGATGTGTTTAGTGTGCTTACAGTAACTATTCTCACAAGGGGAAATATACCACCCAGTGTCATATCAATGAAACAAATGATCTATATTTCAAATGGACAAGAGGGCAATTGAAAATGTGTCTAGCTCAGTCCCTGGGAAAGTGATATAATATCTTAAATTCTGTATTACAAGAATAACGCTACCAACTAAGTTATATTCATTATTTCATTTGTTTTAGTACCAAGCTGGTTCCAGCATTAGATTGGATTATACTGAATACAAGCACACTTGGCAACACTTAATTGCAATCTTTTCATGGATGGGGTGTCATAATGTAATGTATAAATCCTGACCAAAAGCTTAACCTTAATCTAGTTATCATTATTTCTATACCTATTGTTTACTTTACTTTACAAGAAAATACCAGACCACAAATGTCTCGTAACCTTTGTCCAGCTCCATTATTGGGGTTTCCATTACACACAAAAGTACCAATTGAACACAGTCACAATCTTTCAGATAACACTAACAAATTTACATTGACAGTGAATTAGGTCACATCATGTATTTTCTGTTTTCTGCAGGGGTTAGGTTTTTCTCCGTCACTTTTAACTAACAGTTGTTAGTTAAAGAGTTTCAGTAAAGATGAGTGTTTCTTACCAATTGTTCCTTACCAAAATACATTTTTATGATGCTGGTTTTACCCACAAAGGCAATATTGGACAAACACAAATCAAGGAGTTTACATTTAAAAACAAAGTTGAATTAGAGTTTGTATCTTTCTAATTAAGACGGCAGTGATGAAGTCATGAAATGTGCGTGTTTTACACTTTAAACACCTCACAAACACTGTGCCGTGTACATTGTATATACTGTACATGTACATAATGTTAAATATGTAGCCGTTAGCGCATACATTATTGCCACAAATATATTGTGATTCTTTGCATATTGTTCTGCAAATCTCAACTAGTGTATTGCATGAGCTACCTGTCTACTTGACCGATAAAGGGAATAAGCGTTACCATATGTGTTTACAATACATAAAGTTTTAAGCTTTAGTTCAGTCCCCATTACAGCTTTGCATTTTTCAAATATATGCTGTATTTTATTAGAAAGCTCAATGCTTATGTTCCACTTTAAACCTTTTGATTTCCCTTCTAGATATACAGTATAGCAGCTCTTATATTCTGCAGTGCAGCACCCTGTTGAATCTCATCACTGCTGGCTTCGATAGAGGGGGGTTGGCTGGAAAGTTGTCATCCTGAGGTGATGAAGTGATATCATGTGCCCCAGTAATACATTGACGTCCACCATGAAACACACACATCTCATCTTGTGCCAGCTCCAGACACTACAAAAGTGTACTCAGTGTTTCGTCAAGAAGAAAAAGTGTCTGTTTCATGGGAGGTGATAGGAACAGAGGAAATATCTGCACTTGTGTCCCTTGTTCAACATTCCCCAGCAGCTATGAGCTCCCCGGGTCTCTCCGTCAGCCTATCTGGGCCATTCACATCATCGTCCTCTTCCTCCTTAAAGAGTGAATGGTGCATGCTCAGTAGCTGGTGTGCAGGGGTTCGGATCAAAGGGAGCGGATTCATTTCAGGGTTTTGTAGCGGGCCCAGGGATTCGTTGGGGGTCGGCGACTGCTTGGGACTGAGAGGGTCCTCGCTGGACGGGGGGTTGGGGCTCACACCGTTTACATATGTGGTGGTGGGGAGGGTCACTGTGGAAAAGGCCATGTCGGTCGACTCCAGAGTGCAGTCCTTATTATCTGCGGAGAAAAGGGTCAAATGAGATCTTACCGCAATGGCTGTCAATCAAAGTCAGTATTCAGTTTAGTTTGATTATATTTTGGTATATTTCGTAAATGTTGCATATGCTTAATTAATGACACACAGCGAAGACCTGGATAATGAAACTTTGTTGACATTGACCCAGAAGTATTACTGATAACTTTATTCCAAATCTCCAAGCTCCTGCACACATGTTTTTTAAGTTGGTGGCTGGTAAAACATGTTCTCAGGCCCAGGAATGCACACATAATACTTGAAAAGACTTTCCTCTTGTCAGTTTGTTGAACTGATAGGGCAGGAATATGGACATCTTTTATTTTACTTGAATCATCCATCCATCGTCTCCCGCTTATCCGGATTTGGGTCGCGGGGGCAGCAGCTTCAGCAAGGGACCCCAAACTTCCCTTTCCCGAGCCACATCAGCAAGCTCTGACTGGGG
>JAODUK010003412.1:0-11448 GCA_027564635.1 Typhlichthys eigenmanni
ACATAATTATCTATAAAAAGCAGCACATTTCCATTTCTTTCTGAACAGTTAAACATCTGTTTTAGGTTGATAGGTGAAGTAGTCTTAAATACGTTGATTATGTACTTTGTAGACGCTCCCTTCGATGCGCTGGTTATGTGAAGACCAATCACAATGTTGCGGTAAATCTGAATGTCTGAATATCTGTCCAATATGAAATGTAAAACTGCCTTTACCACGGTTGTTGTCTTAGGTGTTGACTTTTTAGTGATCTGTCATTCATTATCAAAACATAGCTACAATGTTGGCACTTGTCATAAGCAATAGCTCTGCTAAAGATAATGTTAGGTAAGCTGCAGCTGTATTTTCATGTTTCAGTTGCATTCAGCTTCTGGCAGTTGAAAAGTTCTTTCCATCTTAAGGTGATTGCCTAGTTGAGCAGAAGAAATCTGACCTAGGCGGTGTATTGTCACTTGTACTTATACTTATAATATATTGTAACGAGAAACAAAATAGGGTGATGGTGGTGTGTGTGTGTGTGGGGGGGGTGATCTGATTTGTTATAAATTAACCCTCTTAATCTGTTTCCCCAGGTAACCCCTTGCTCAGCCCTACTGGACTTGACCTTACCCATGTTGATGCATTTATGATAATACAGTATATATCTTTTATCTTTTGTATTCGCTTGTAATATGTAAAAATGTAAGCGTAATAAAACACACATGTCCAGCCTTGTACTTAATTAGACTATATTTTGACTAATGAATGCAATTCATCCAGTTTCAAGACCTGGATGTTTTTTATAGAAGTTGTTACTAAAGATACCTATTGAAACACTAGTTGTACAATACAGTGAACGGTAAAACAAATGTATTTTAGGTTAATTGTATTTCCTTTTTACTCATTAAGAGTATGCATAAGCCTGTTCCTCTGTCACTGCCTGCCTTGTTAGTTCCACCTGTGTCTTGGTTAATCCTGTTTCACCTGCCCATCGACTCTCCTGCATATTCCCTACCTGTTATTTAAGCTTTGCATTTCCCCGTTCTTTATCAATGTACAGTAGATGCCTACATGGTAGGCATACCATGTAGGCATCTACTGTACCTTAATGCCCCCAAAGCATTATATTAGCTCACATCAGGGTTTCAAAAATGTATTTAATTTTTACAGTGACAAGTAATAATTCGTATTTAGGTACAATTTTAACATTGAATAAATGTGAATAATACAGTGCTATATTCCTAAATGTAGAACATCCACTAACCAAACAAGAGACAATAAAAGAATAGTGTTTCTACTTTATTACATTATAAAAAATAAAAACATAAATAATTTAAATAAAATAACTCCAGAATTAAAGCTAAACTCATCAAATGTATAGATAAGAGCCACCCTCTTTTTTTTTTTTTTTACAGTAATATATCGTCACCTTCCAAAAATAATGGCACAAGTCATTTTTTGACAATTTTTGTTTTGCCTAAATCAGACCATGATGCTGGCTAGATACAACTTTTGGTAAAATCGCCTACATCCTCAGTTGAACAGATCCTGCGATTCTACCCCTGTAGTATAATGGGCTATGAATAATAACTACATTATGGCTATATAATATCTATATAATGGACATGATTTGGTTCAGTATTCTGAAAAACCTGGAAAAAAATTAACTTTATTAAAGCCATTATTTTAGGAAGGCAACGATATTTATATTTTAAAAGCTACGGCAAAATTTATAAATTGCAACAATGGAAAGAAAGTCTTGCATATGAAATAATGAGACCATATAACGTATGACACAACGGGCGGCAGGTGGAGCAGCGGTAGAGCGGGGGATAGGTAGGTGATCAAGAACTCACTGGTTTGAACCCCGCTAACTCCTCACAAAGTGTCGAGGTGTCCTTGAGCAAGACACCTAACCCTATACTGCTTCCGGTGGTCAGGTATCTCCTTGCATAGCTGGCATCGATATCAGTGTATGAAAGTGTGTGAATGTGAGGCAAATAATGTAAAGCACCTTGGATAAAAGGTGCTATATAAATGCAGTCTATTTACACAAAGACACACACACACACACATTGAAGTGCTCCACTATGCACCGCTGCTACTGCACACCTTGAAGAGAGTATCAGTATTGGCTTCACTTTGTTTTCTGTCAGTAACAGTCCAAAGGTACTTGCCCATATTTTATTTAAGGACGCCTTTGCAGACACTCAAGGACATCTTACATTAAAAACATTTAACTAAGACAGGAGCAAACATATTAGACAAGAAACACATACAAAGTGTGTAAAGTAAAGGAGACTGAGCAGAGATTTCAAATAAAAATGGGTTTGTTGTGGTCAAATATGCAGAGGTCAGTAATATTGGCTGGGGAATATAGTTTAATAAAACAATCAGAGGTTGGGAGCCAGGCATTGTATCATGCCTTACTGCACTGTCCTCCCACTGTAACAGAAACTGTTTAACCAGTGGAAAAGATGGGAAATGTGTTAGACGTGTTGCAATATGTGAATTGTGAAGCAGCACTGTCCAACATCATCTCCTGCCCACGCCTGGAGATGATGACCTCCACCCTCGACATGACCTTTCCCAGGCCCCGCCCCTTTCACTTGTCCTGTCTAGTTACTGTAACTAGGTTGGACAAACACCATAGAAAGCTGTTACAGGAAAGGGAGGTTACGTCAGGTGGGATAGGTACATTTTTCATTTATTTACTTCAATATGAAGACATTAGAATGTGGCTTGGAGATATATGTCTACATTTCTACAAAACAAAACAATTGCCCTCTATGATGAATATGATAAACTAAATACCAGTTTGATATAGAACAAGAGATGGTGGTTCTTATCTCTCAGGATAGACCTACTGTATATCTTAAATGTGTGGTGCCTAGCTTTTATTTTGGTGTTTTGTGTTTAATATTTATCTTTATTTTTTGTGCTTATTATATGGTTCTGGGTAAATTGCACTTATAAGATACTAAATACTTATTTGTCACTGTTACTGTAATTAAGTAAATATTTGGAATTCTACCCTATAATCAGTTGAGAATATTTGTCATGTTGAAAGCAGTTGTATTGTTTTATATGTTTTAACTGGTCTAGCACAGTTAAAACCTATAAAACAGACACTCGGCCTTCGGCCTTGTGACCGAATCACAGCCGTGTGGATACTCAGTCGAACGCACTCCCACTCGCTGTTGTTGCTTAAATATACAGTGTGTATATGTGTGTGTATGTATATATGTGTATACTGTACACACATGTATACACATACATATGTGTTCATATACTACAGTCATTCCCAAACTGTGGGGCCCGCCCCAAAGGGGGGGCGGGAGAATAAAAAATAAAACACTAAATTGATTATTTTACTGTGACACCTCTAGGGGGCGCCATGGTTTTAAAAGCTGATGTAGGCCAGTTCAACTGATGGAAATTCACCCTTGTTGGCGCGATTTTTCTCACATCAAACGCAGAAAGAATGCGCTACAGATACGGGCATATGAAATCCACTGGCAGTCTGCGGGCAATTTCCATGATGTCTGGCAGAGCAAAGATTCCATGTGAGTGTGTAACAGGCTTTAGCAGCCTACAACAGTCGGCCATTTGCCTTTCTTCTGTATCAATCCGCGGGCTTCCACCTCACGTCAACTCGTACAATGACCGTAAGGCTGACTTTCAGTCTCTCAGTCAGTGTTGACTTTCCTACACTCGACACAGCGCGCGGCGCTGCATGTGACGTCTTGTTCGTTTGCGCCTGCGGGTCACTTCGGAACCGTGATCAGTTCACACTAGAATCTGATACGTGCCACATTCAACAGGTAATGTGAACAGCAAAACACAAAAATCGGATTTGAGCACTAAATCGGTGATGTTTTGCGTCGCAAAGAACAAGATTTGCGTGATCAAAAGCAAATATTGACCGCACATACCACAACCATTTCTCAACTCCAAGCTGCGTCTTATGAAGTTTCATATCTCATTCAAATGTAAACAATGCTACGTACGTCTACAAGCCTGCGTTATTTAGTGTTAGGGCATGATGTGCTAAAAGCTGTGTGTGTGTGTGTGTGTGCGTGCGTGTGTGTGTGGAGAAGGGGGGACGCGAGTTGTGACTCAAATGTATAGGGGGGGGTCTGAGAAAAAAAGTTTGGGAACCCCTGATATACTGTATATAGTATATACTTACATACATATGTGTGTGCATATACTGTAGTACATACATACTTACATACATGTGTGTGTGCATATACTGTGACATCCCAGCCACCCCTGTCGCAGTACAATTGTCTGACCACAGAGGGGCGCCATTTACATGTGTGCTGATACATTCCTCACCCAGCGGAGGAGCACCAGGTGTAGAACATTAACTAACTCAACTTTAAGCCTGTACAACTATGCTTTAGTCAATTTGCGTAATACATTTTTGTTAATAATAAACACTTAATAATGGGGGAAAACAAATAGAACGCCATGCAGAGTGAAACCTGCTCCCCTGCACAGGCCAACAAGCTACAAGGTAGCGCCACCAGACAATATTGTAAGATAGCATCATCACGTATATTAAGTAATGGAGAGTGAGATGTACGTCATTTACGTCTTGACATCATTACATGATCACTGGTCAACAACAATATATCTCCCAATAAATAAAAAAAAAAGAAATAGAAAAAATGCTCTGAAATGTGCCCCTTCCAAGCACGGTCAATGTACAAGCCTGTGTTATGCGAAAGGGAATTGTCAAGCTTTTAGGGGAAATGCCCGAAATGGTGCCCGTTTTAGACTACACATGGTTTTACATCCTCAAAGCTTAAACATTTCAAACTCCGACGGCCCGCCTGCGGGCCGTTCACCGTCTTGGTTGGGGAAGTTGTGTTGTTGACATGTTTAACTTAAAAGTTTTTCTTCATGCTATGTACCGTTAGAAAGCTGTACATCTTGCCATTTGATTGATATAAAAGAATTCAAGATATGATCATAACATCAGGTACACTCAACAGATATGTCAGACCACCACCTGCAATAATTGCAGAAATGTTAAAGGGTTTAAGAGGGGGTGTCATTTATTTCTGCTTTTCTGAAGCCAACAAAGCAAGAGGCGATAACAACATAAACGCACAAGAACAGGACATCAAAGGGAAAGTATGTGATGATCCAAGTCAGAAACTAACTTTACTATATTGTAGGCTACAGTAAAGTTACCTGTTCTGCGATTATGAGATCCAGATCGATGTGAGACAAATCCTGGCGAGCTAAACAAACCAAATAACCAATAGTCATGATGCCAATAGTAAGTTTAACCCGAGTAAATATCTAACAATTCAATCCATCGTTAAATTGCTTTACTTTGATTTCAGTTGACTTTTTCAGGTGAGACAATTCACAGAGAAAGTGACATATGTAGATCAGGAAAAATAATGTTTAGAATCCCACAGCAAGATCATTTTTTGGACCTCGGTATTCCTAAAATCCTGCGTACGACCTCTACTGTACCTTTTAGTAGTGCAGTCATTATTCTGCTTGACATCACTGCAATTAGATAAAAAAGCTCAACAGATTTAGTTCCCTGCTGTTCCCTGCACATTATCTTGACCTCGCCACAAGGGGGCGACGTGTTAAACTACGTGTTGTACCAAAGTGTTTGCGGTTGTGCATCAAAGCACGTTTGTCATTGCTGTAGGCCTACTGTAAGGGCGTCCTAATCTACAATACATCACAATAATATGCTTCTAAATCAGTAGCTTATTAACTTTAACTGTAGTGGCATATCACACACATACTAAATACTCACACGTTTGTTTTGCTAAATAAAATGTTACTGTATCTCTTTGGCTGAATCCCTCCCCTTCACTGTGTACAACAAGGGCTGTGGTTATGGTTCAAAGTTGTCTTACTTTTAAGGGATGTGAAATGGGACAAGGATTGTTTTTGTATTTTACCTGGATAAATGAAGGTGTCTATATGGAGACGTCCACGTGAGGTTAGTCCTTCACAGGAAGGCAGAGTAGCTGTTTTTTTTTTTGGTTGAGCTTGAGGTGAAGTGAAGACATCCAGGAACTGATGTCAGAGAGGCACCCAGAGATCCGGGATTAAATCTGTATGTCGGATAGAGGGAAGGGGAGTGTCGTTAGCAGCACAGTAGTGGTAGGAGATCCATGTGACGCGATGACAGAACTAGGAGATCTGGTGTGTACGACCACAAACAACACAGGTTTTCCTCGAGCTCCGTAACATTGAAAAATTGAGCGAGTGAATATAATAATATTGCTTATCCCACTCAGCCAAAAGAAGCACTTACTGTATGTAAACTTGCTCAGGGACTGCAGATGGAAATGAAATCTGGTAAAGGCACTTTCCTCTCTTTTGAGGTTAATATCTTTTGTACATGGTTCCTTTTTACAAATAAATTGAGTTAATTTTTCAAATGAAAACAAAAGTATTGATAGTATTTTAGACAATCGATACAGTATCGCACAACATAATATTACAATCTATTTTCTTACACCTCTAGTATATAGGCTATAACCGTAATATGCTGTTTGACCTGCTAAATGATATGGTGGACATTGAACAACCCACGCAGAACATACAGTATGCTCCTCCTGTCGAGTCGCCAAGCATTGCTGATCCAACCATGTAGCTAATTTCTTTACAATGCTTAGTGTCCTGTCATGATATAATCATAAAGGAAGATTATAGTTTGTTATCATGCTTTGCTTTATTATAAAAACAATTAAGTATTTTGATGTAGCCTAATCTAACAGACTTTTCAAATGGAGCAACAAGGACAAATGTGATCTTGTGTATATCCAAATTGGCCTCTGTAATGGCTGGCTTGCACATACAGTACAGTTGAGATACAGTTTAGGACTTGGCTCACTTCCTCCAGCGAAGGTCTAGTAGCAAACGGCACAGTTTAGTAAAGGCTGCACAAACGCACACAGCCAAATGCCACGAGTCAGGGCACTATCATGGGTGTTTTCATGCCATTAAATTTGCCCTTTCCAGGGTTCCCATCAGTCCTAAAAACAAAATGCATACTTCTGAAGTGGCACTGCCTTTTGTCTTCTGTTCCCTTGGGGCAGGTGTTGGTTTTCAGGTAGACGTTGTGGTAAATAAATACATGTCAAATCCAGACTGCAGAGGTGAGATTGGAACATTTCACAACCGCACCCAAATATGGACTGTACTTTGGATTCAAACCAATAAATACATGTCAAATCCAGACTGCAGAGGTGAGAATGGAACACATTTCACAACCGCACCCAAATATGGACTGTACTTTGGATTCAAACCAAAGTACACACTTGTGTTTCTTGGCCCAAGCATTTCAACAATGAAGGGCCGACTCACTTAGTCTCCTCTGAAGTTGAAGGGGAGATGTGTCTGCAAATTTGTTTGCTCTAATCTGAGGTGCTGTTAATTAGCAGTGTGAGAGGGTAAACGCTAATGAAGGTATCCTCTGCAGCAGAAGTAACTATTGGTCTTCCTTGACTCTGCTTCGGTGGTTGTTGCATAGCTTTTTGACTAACATAGTCACACTCAATGTGTTAATTAAATATGCAGCTATTGAGTAGGGGTCCACACACATATATTATTTTTACGCAAATTATTTTATTTTTACGCAAATTATTTTTACGTTTTACGCAAATGAATTGCTCCGGAAGCCAGGATTATATCGAAACGTTTTAGTAAATAAAAGTTAACTAAATCCAGTCGTACAATGTTCAGTCATTACAACAACTTTTCCATAATCTTCTCGTTATACAACCGTAATATGCACATCTGTTGTTTATAGCGTTTCTTCATTATTTCTCGTGGGTTCACTAACTCCAACTGAAATAATTGAACTGTAACAAACAGCACGGAACTTATCTCAAAGGGAAAGTTACAATACTAACAAAGGGATATGATATGCCTACACAAAATAGCAAATACATTAGAAGAAATGATTATGTTACTGGCTTTTACATAGCCAGTCCTTAATTGGTTATGCAATTAAGGATTGGATAACAAATTACAAATCAATTAGAAAACATTACTCAAGCTAAGAGCCACATCACAGCTATAACATCTCGGGAGTCAGGTAATGTCTGCATGACACGTATTATAATAATAAAATAAAATGCATAAACCACAGAGCACCCTCTCCACTGGATGTGTCGTCTACATTAATAATTTACTGTGCATGTGCATATATACGCTGTACAAGAACACTTTAGCATAGCTGCTAAAAATGGTGCAATAACCGTCTTGATTGCGACATCAGCTGCTGTCAGCGCAAGTCTCGGTATTACCGGAAAACCAGTTTTTCATTGTGCAACTCTTGACATTCCTATAAGCAAAATTATTTTAAGATTTCTGAGGCTGGTACCTAATTAACTTATCATCTGAAGCAGAGGTAACTCTTGGCGTTTGTCCTGGTCTTCATTTCCTGGGGCGTTCTTTATGAAAGACAGTTTTATCATTTGAAGGTGTTTGCGACCGCTGACATTCAAAGTTCTTGAAATATTCCAGACTGACTAACCTTCATTTATTAAAGTAATGATGAACTGGCGTTTCACTGTACTTAGAATTAATCTAACATGTAGATATTAATAAAACCAAAGAAAAACAACTGAATGAAACATTGGCACAAAAAGCTTTGAGCTCTTCTACAGAACAGACTGCCCCTCTGATGGTATTGACTTAAACTTTTAATGATTACAAAAAAATTGTTTAGGACTAATTATATATATATCAACAACTTCTGGAGGTCTTTTTTCATAGATGGTTGCCCAGGACGACTCCAAGCTTTTTTAAGGTTGAGCTTGATGTGAAGCGAAGACATCCAGCAACTGATGTCAGAGAGGCACCCAGAGATCCGGGATGCAATCTGTGTGTTGGATAGAGGGAAGGGGAGGTAGCGTTGGGGGTCATCGGCAGCACAGTAGGGGTAGGAGATCCATGTGACGCGATGACAGAACTAGGAGATCTGGTGTAGGAGTAAGAGGAGAGGATTGTGCTGCCCTCATAGTAAGTGGACAGAGGGAATCAAGTATGGATGTTGGAGAGGATATCAGAGGCTTCATTTTCAGTGGATAGGAGAGGGAACTGTTCCGTTGAGGGCGGTGGAGAGAGCATGGTAGAAGGGAAAGATAGAGGAGAGAGAGAGATTTTTAGGTTGTGACGAGAGGTAACACATTGTGGATGTAGTGAGTGCAGTGTGTGCAGTGAGGGAGTATGTGTAGAGTATGATCTTAAACTGCCAGGGGACTAAAAGAGTTTCGAGGCATTGTCTGGTGAAGATGAGGTTCAGGAGGGTTCTTGCTCCCTGTGTTGGAGGAGAGGGGGAGAGAGAGTAAGGTCAAATCCCCCCAGTCACCCAGGAGTATCCCATCCTCAGAGAAGAAGCTCAAGAAGACATCCCAGAGCTGGCATGGAGGGTGGTTAACCTGACATGCCAGATTAGTTGTTGCTACAACTCCATCTGGGGGGCCGTGTATTGAAACTGCTTGTAAAGGGCAGGCGCTTAAAAATACTATATACTGAATGTAACACATATAAATGCAGTCCATTGAAAATGTATTGCTTAGTGAATAATGCATACCATATAGCCCACAGCATTGTTTACGCCCAGGAGTCTATTTGTCTCTTGTTTTTAAAGCACTTTTACATAGAGTGTTAGAAACAAGTAAAGTTCTACAAATAATAATACTTTGAAATGTTGATGTTGAAAAATTGAAGATGTACTGTATTTCTCAATTATACTGTAAAATATATGTCTACTCTGCAAAACATGTTACAGACATAACAGAGGACTAATTCATCAGGTGTTCGGGTCAGGAGATTAGATTACCTGTACTGTATTGTATGTAGGTACAGAGAATCTGTGTATAGTGACAAAATATATTTGCATATAGTGGTTTCCAAAATAATCAAACTCTGGCATGCTTGTACAGGTCCGGGCTGGATCTGACTGCATGTCAATCTGTTCTGGATGTATGCCAGGGTAAGGACACAATAGGACTGACTGTATGTGACTCAGTTATGTCACTTCTTATTACTGCAATTTGACTGTGGGAGGGAGGTGTGTGTGTGTGTGTGTGGGGGGGGGGGCACTTAAATGGCAATATAAAGAGAGGTCTTGGGGTTTAACAGCACTATCTGTGGAGGAAACAAGCCTGTAAGTATCTTACTCTCAAATATAGCATCATAAACATGCACAGGATAGGGTTCAGTACCGTACTGGTCCATTTCTGGAGCCTGTCTAAAAGTGCACTGTTTATTACCATTTTATGCTAGCCTGTGTTTTCTTTAAGGGTACATAACAAGCCTAGTTACAATGAATGGCATTTTAGTATGTGGATTTATAAAGAATGTTAATATTTGTGTTCCGCATGCTTTCTCTAAAGCCATGATCCCTGCATTATAGTGCCCTGGAATTAGACAAACCGTATTCCGCAGTAAAACATTATCTGCTCTATATGCAGCTAGGCAATGCGCTTTTTTCGTGTGCTTGCATTCGTGGTGATGGTGCTTGCATGACCATGACAAGAAATATATGCACATGGTTAAGGTGGAAATGTAAGACCTAATTATATCCATTTCATTTAGAATTATGAGCAGAAATTTCCTGTCCATCAACGAGGAGCTCCGCCAGGGGGACTTTCTCCTCTCCAACAACCGGGAGTTTAAGGCCATCTTTCAGGTTAGTAAACGGCGACATAACAGGTTTGAGCAATGTAGAAAGTTACTTTGGTTAAAAACCATTGTAGTTATAAAAAAGGTCTGGAGATCTGATATTTAGGCCCTCCCTGCAAAATAAAATGTGTGTCGTCACGCAAAACCAATGTCCGTGTCTTCCAGGGCGATGGTAACTTTGTCATATATGGCTGGAAGCCCCTGTGGGCCTCAGACACGTGCAGCGCAGACAACGCACGCCTGATAATGCAGGGTGACTGCAATCTGGTCATATACAACAAGGCGGACAAGCCGGCGTGGCACACCAACACCTACGACGCGAGAAGCGGTCACGTCTGCCGCCTCCACCTGACCGATGCCGGACACCTGGTGGTGGAGAAGAACGGGAAAGACGCCTGGAGCTCCGCTACCTCCAAGGGGATGAAATGAGGTCATGGAAAGCAATGCCAATGGCTACTCCCAAATGTCTGGATTATACATAATGCTATATTGGGTTTTAATAAAGAAAAGCTGAATAAAATAATAATAAAATGAATAGTAAAAGTGGCTTGATTGTCATAATTTCATCCTCAATAGCAATTTGTTATTATTAATGCATGAAGGACATAGCCTACCTACTTGTAGGTTTAATAAAACATTTTTTTAAATAGATATATAAAACAGAGTGTATATACTGTGTATACATATATATGTGTGTGTGAGAACATACACTGCTCAAACAAATAAAGGGAACACTTAAACAACACAATGTAACTCCAAGTCAATCACACTTCTGTGAAATCA
>JAODUK010003413.1:0-11447 GCA_027564635.1 Typhlichthys eigenmanni
TCAGGTGTGTTGGAGCAGGGAGAGATCTAAAACATGCAGGGTGCAGCCCTCCAGGACCGGAGTTGAATAGCCCTGGTTTTACGGTCTCATGAGTGTGCATGTCACCTTACGGCACTAGCGACATTTTGCTGATGAGGTTGAGCAAACAAACCATACAGACACCTAAATATAAATATATATATAAATATATGTGGCCTGAAACAAAGTGCATTTACCCCGAAACAGGCTGCTGCAGAAATGCCATTGTGGCTTCACATTAACATTGTAGGTTCTTCTGAATTAATATAATATACCCTAATATAATACCCATTATCCCCTCCCCACAGAGATTTAAATTACTCGATAAAATCCACATGACTTGCATGGAGCGCTGGGTCGTTCTAGTCTGCATAAAGGTAAGGTATGGCCCCTTACATCTCTCCTCTTTGTGGAGCCGTGCAAATGTGCCAAATACTCCCCCCATGTTGTTCACCATGGGCAGTCGGGTGTGGGAGTGGCTTGCTGGTTTGCTGGTTTTCAACCAATCAGCGCTGTTGTTTTGGTTTGAAACTTCAAGGGGAGTGCCCCGTCCACAATAGCGCGATTGTGCTTCCAAACAAGCCGGCGAGATGAACTGGCTTTGAACCCAGACTGCAGAGGAGCCTGCATGCACCAGTCAAGACTGAATATGTAATATCCCAGCGTCATTTGTTTCACAGTTGCAATGGTGCTTTAAATGTGGCACTGAGGTATCTAAAAACATGTTAGGTTCACCCTCCAGCCAGTGCCGTCTGACCAGTGACACTGGCCAGGAGTTGGTCCCCGGGCGCTGCACAGCGACGGCCCACTGCTCCCATGAGGGATGGGTTAAATGCAGAGGATGAATTTAGCAAAACATATGTATGTGACAATAAAAGCACCTTTACCTTTACTGTACCTGAAACTAGTCATAAAGGATTTACATAGCATAATATAAACCCTGACAAACCAGTGATATGTCTAATATAGATGGAGATCATTTTTGTGAGTAACTTATTTATAATGTGTTTTATTTATTAGTTTGTGTGGCATGAAAAGCAATTTCATAAATACCCCGTAAAGACATACAAAATGTCAGTTACTGGCTTCCTACTTGCCATGGGTAGCTATTGTATGGGTGTCCCGGTGCTTTTCATACAAAATGACTCTTGAGGAAGTTCAGAGAAAGTGGGCTTTGAAAGGAGCTCTGGGCTCGAGAGCAAACAGCTGCACTCATCAACCGTCACTCGTTCCCTTTGCAAACGTTTTCACTCACACTGGTGTCGTCGCTCAAAATAGTCCCATATTGCTGTCGTTTTGAGGAGGCGGTCTTAGCGACATAGTAAGATTCAACATGCAAAAATTTGGTTTTACATGCGAAACATGTCTGAGATCATGTAGACTTTAAAATTATGGACTGAGATGTAATATGATTAGATTATATGGGAAAGCAGTTCATGCTTATTAACCTTTGTAAAAAAGCCACTATACAGCCTGTTGTGAAGTTATGGTACTGAATTCCTCTGAACACATAATTTATTTTAGAATCTATTTTAATCTTGTATATTTTGTCGTTAATTGGGGGTCACATTGAAAGGTTTACAACCACAACAAAAAGCAAATTCCCTATCTACCTTGTGTGTGTGTATTTATTTAGTGGGTTATAGTAAATGAATGTAGTTATCTGGATGGTGAGTGAAGTGTGTCTTACTGAAATGTCAGGGGTCTTAAAGTTATAGTCCGCTATTGCAAGCAAATTGTAAGCTACAGTAATACACTTCACCAATTATCTTTTTGCATTTTGCTATCTTACCCTCCCGAAAAAACTAACAGATACTTATACACAGCCTTGGCTCCGTAAATAGGAACATAATCAAAGAGGTGAACACCGCTCACAACAACAAAGCCGTAGTACTATGCTTTGCTTCCCAATGCATTACCCTGCCTTTAATATGCATATATACTGTTCTGTTGTATACAGTACTTCATATAGACTCACATATTCTGCACTAGTTTAGTGTAATTTTTCAGGCATTTGGTCTCAAGCTAATATCTAGTATTTATTTATATCTATCACAAATTAAGTGGATTTCTAGTTTTCCTATTAATCCAAGCCCCCTCGGGCTTCTCTGCCTAAAAAGCTCTGATTGGACAGATAACACTGGCGAGGCTGGAAGTCATTTAGCAGTTTTAGACCTAATTAGGAAATGTGCTGGAATGTCACAAAATAAATGTTCATATTACAACTATGTCTACAGCATATTAGTGTGCCTTTATGCTAGCTATGTGGATATTTTACTAAAGTAAAGGGACGGGCACCCATGTGTGTCTTAAATTACCCTTGTGGTTGAAACTAGTGAGACAAAGAAAACATTTTAAAAAGTAAAAACTAGGCCAGCCGGCCGCGGGCCAACACCATAGGCCAATATCAGTATTGGTTTGACAAGTGTCCATACTCTGTTCCTGTGCTGGGTATTTCCAGCTACTATCTACATCAGGGCTATCTAACTCCGGTCCTGGAGGGCCACACCCTGCATGTTTTAGATCTCTCCCTGCTCTAACATACCTGTCGGATTCAAAAAATGCTCAACTGTTATTGGAGGACAGGTGAAAGGGGGCGGGGCTTGGGATAGGTCACTTGTTGTGTTGTGTTAAACACTGAAGAATGTGCTGGTTGCCAGCCAGCACTCTTCTCTGTTCCTGTTGCAGAAATAATAGCATGGCATATTATCACTCCTTCACCTATAAGTTAGGTTTCAACTGCATTAGGCAGTAAGAGGAGACGATGTTCCGGGACCACTATAGACCATTTGGAGATTATAGAGTCACTGTGATGAGACGTGCATTGAGAATATGATTATGCTCTTTCATGCTATAAAATATGGCATTACCACTGCAGTGTGGAAGGTTTTACAGTATAACATATTTAGCATGCACTTTTATCCAAAGCAATGTAAAATCAGTACATTTGAGCAAAAAACTTTCTGTTAGGATAATGACAGTGGCAATGTTCAAGTCATTGTTTTTCTGTTAATATAAGGGTATTGTTGTGTATTATTGCTCTGCATCTCCGACTCCAACTCCCAACAGATGTACTGTATTTATAGATTTTATAGAGATATTATCTACAATCTGCTTGACTTGATTCCACTCAACGCTCAATTCCATTGAGCAAAGAATAATGCTCAGCAGAAAATGCTACCACATTTTAATCATAACAAAATGTACAGTACTGACATTTAATGTATGTTCAAGGCTTGACGGATGTTTGGATTTTTAACAGTTGCCCTAAATGGCAGAACTTTCACTCGCATCGTCAGATGACATTTTGATACCATCCATCTGAAACGTGGTGTTAAGATTAATTTAACTATAAAGGGCACAGGAGATGATTGTCTTCATGCAGGGTTAAAGACACTATTGACTTTAATAGTCTTCAAAATATCTACCGTAATCGCTCTGTTGGTTATTAACCAGGGAGGCTCTGCTCTGTCCTATTAGCATCAGATATGTAGGGCTTTTTAAATGTATGATTTAAATTCTACAAAAATTGAGTATAAAATTATAAATAAAAAAATAAAAACTGCAAAGAATCGTAACAGGCTAACAGGTTAACTAACTGTCTTGCGGTCCAGGTTCAGTCCCTACGAGTGGTACGACGCCCATCCTTGTAACCCTGGCTCAGACGTTGTGGAGAACAACTTCACCCTCTTCAACAGCTTCTGGTTCGGTGTGGGATCCTTAATGCAGCAAGGTACGTCAGCCAGACATCCCCGTCCCTGTGTAAAACCACAAAATGTCCCCCCTCTCCCTCCTATATCCTTCCCGCCACTACCCTCACACCCACTTCCATCACTTACAGCTGACAAGCTAGCCGATTTCCATTCCCTTACCGTTTCATAACACTCAGCTGTCAAGAACAAGTGGAGAGCTCAGTCTTACATGACAAAAGAAGCCAGTTGTCACCTTCCTGCTGATTTTTCTGTATTATTTTTTTTAAAGCTAAAGAGAGCTAGAACAGGTGTCAAGAGCTCCAGAGATTGGCAGGTAAGGAAAACATTGTCGCGTTTGTTTCCCCCCTAACACGCTCGCCGGCCCTGCTCAAGAGCGTTGCGCACGTCGCAAAGAACAAGGGGCGAGTTTGGGAACATGTCTGACAAAGGCCAGCTGTCAGCTGCTGCTGCTGCTGTCGAGTCCTGATGTGTGCAACACTGGGGATGACCCGTTGCAGACGATCCGCACGTCTCCTCTCGTGACGAGGAAGGCTTTAGAGAGACGAGGGCTCCAATTTTTTTTTACCATCTCTGACCGCACAGCGTCTAAAGCACAAGGAGCAGCGGGAACATCTGGAGCTGCGGAATGAATCCAATGCGGAAGTGCCAAAACCATGCAGCTCATCGAATGTCCGCTTGAGGCTGGCTGCAAAAGGGAGTCTTTTCCCATAGACTCCAGTGTTAAAATGTCCGACTTTACAGCAAAAATGTACATGTTTACAGCCTGGTTCCGAAAACGTTTTATGGTCTCTATAACTAGTCACATTTAGTTCACACTTTTTACAAATTCAACAAATATCTACTCACATTTCGCTATCTTACCGTTGTCTGTGCGTGTTGAAAAAATAATCTGATACTTCTACACAGCCCTGCCTCCGTGAATAGGAACATACATAAAGGGGCGAACACCGTTCACATCAACAAAGCCGTAATTCTAGCACTGTACAGGATTGCCTTGGTGTTCATCCGTTCACACACACATTCATAAGCCGATGGTGGTGTCAGCCATGCAAAATCCCATCCAGCTACCCTTAAAGTGAAACTGCACACTAAAATGTGTTTTTTGAGGTTGAAAACAGAACTACACGTCATAACTGTTAAAAATCACCATGTTTCTTTTTTATTTGTTATGGTTATTTATGCGTTATATATTTTTTGCACTGTATTGTTGCACTATTGCACTATTTGTGTCTGCTACAATACACATATGATAAAAACATCTTCCGGCCCACCTAGCCTATAGAACAAAGTTGCACATGGCTGACAGAGTTAGTACAGTGCAGTACATCTGTTTCCAATGGAGGCTTTGGATGCCTAGAGCCACCAAAATGGTCTTAATTAATCACGAGTGGGCAATAATTAAACATTTGGGCTGTGGACTATCCTCGCTCACAGCTATACCTGCTACAGCGTGGTACATCTAGTCATTGTCGAGTTTAACACCCTTACCGCAATTATTTTTCCTGACCCCCACTGACTTCCCCACTGTCTACGAACATTTCTCAATGTAGCTTTTAGGGTACAGTCGGGAACATTTTAATTAAATGTTCAATCCGTTTTATACTCTTTATATAACCAAGGAGTATTTTGTTGAAGGATATTCTATGGTGTTTCACAATTGCCCCTCCCCACGCCAAAAGACATACACAAGGAAGGAAATGAAGGCCTGGGAGTGACATAATGAAGTCAGCTGGGAAGGGAAATAGACCTGAGTAATAAAATGTTTAACCTCACTGTAACAAGACAAATCAAGGAGGCTTAGTGAGACTCCGCGGTGGATCTTTGCCCGTGAGGATGGCAAACACGTTGAGCAATTCATTAGGCACAAAGGCACGGCAGGCCTCCTGTGAAACCGCATGGCAGCTCTGCCAATTTGCCGGAGCGAGCAGAGGCTAGCGGTAGCACCAGAGAGCCGTGGAATCAAAAAAAAAAGAATGAGCTAGTTAGTAGTCCCTATTATTTGCCTAAATAGGGGTGACTCCCCATTGTATTCTCACTATGGCTTACACTGTTGTCTGTCAAGGCTCGGGCTCTGGAGGCTTCTATATTTGGCCGATTGCAGCTTCAGCTAATCCGCTATATTATTATTCCCATTTCCTACAGTTAAATTGATCTTAATGTCGTATTGGAGTGAATTATAAGCCATCCTGGCAGCAGGCTTTGGTGCAAGTGTGAGTGTTTACAACATACTGAAAACTTAAATATACACTATATTTGTTGTCGCTACATTCCACTTTTTCACAACAAACAGTAATGTCACTTGACAGGTCATGTTTTGATATTGCATGATAATATTTGTCTAATTGGTCGCATGTAGCCGCGAGATGTGCATGTGCTGCCTTGTAAGATGAAACATGAAAAAAGTATTACCACTGCAGTATATGTTGTCACCATCACACATACAGAAACCCTCTGCTTGTCTGCCAAACACAGCAGGGAAGGGGGACATTATTTGCCTGCCATGTTTAAAATGCAAATGGATTTCTTTGAGGAAATAATTAAAAAAATAAAACACTGCTATAGCTTGTCTGTGGGAGGAATGTGTCATAGCAAACACAGAGGTGCATCCAACACACACAAATATACAAGTGCAAAAGCAAACACCTCAAAATGCTTAAAATGGTTTTCCGGGTGTCAACATGTGCTCCGTAGTGTCCCACAAATTGCTGTCCATATGTCAAACAATTTTTTTTTTCTTTATTGTTGTTTGGTTTGTTTTTGTTTTTAATAGGCTTGTTTTAAGTATAGTAAAGGTAGAGTAAGCAATGCTGAAGAAATATTGTTGTATTATATGTTGATATCTGAATTGAACATCAAAAACAAATGCACCTCTTCCTGTAGGGTGCTTCCTCAGATGCACGACTGGACTCGCTGTATGGTGCGTCCGCACCACTTCCCATTTACAGAGCCAGGGCTGTGTTGAAACTCTTTAATGCGGAATATGACCAAATGTGTATTGGATTATAATCGCTTACTTACCCTACATTTAAAGGCCGGATCAGTCATTCTTGCTAACTTTGAGCTCAATTCATTTAAATGCATTGTGAAGCAAAGCATAGCGCTAAAGCTTTGTTGATACGAGCGGTGTTCACCACGTTACTATTTACGGAGCCAGGGCTGTGTAGAAGTATCAGATAATTTTTTTATAAGATGTGAGGAAATGTGAGGAGATATTTGGTGAATTTGACTACATTTAGCTTACATTTATCTTGAAATAGCTGACTATAGGGTATATACAGTTCTATCTTCCAACATTTCTGCTGTGGAAAACAAAGGCATGTTTTATGGTTGAGCCTGAGCGCCTTTGGTTCAGCTAAAGTGACAAACAAAACAACTATAAGGCAGAATATGTGTAGCACTCGTGCTATTGCACTGTACAGCTGCATTTACTTGCGCAAACATTTCCGCATGCGTGTTTAATTACTTAAAGGCAATTAATACCGTCAAGCCTGAGGAGCTGAGTGTTCGTGTGATGAGACCACAGAAGGAATGCTAAGTGCATGTAATGGTTCTCATGGGGAAGGAGCAGCACTTATGTTGAGCTTGGGCGTTGCTGGTCGGGGAAAAAACACTCCCTGAAATCCAGGGAACACTTTTGGTACACTGCTCTGTTCTATCCACAGGGAATCACTTTTTCACATATTGTATTCCTTTTTCAGACTGAATATTCAATAAATGCTATTCTAATGGCTAAACATTCTGCTCATTAACTCTAATGAGAATAGCAGTGTCAGACCCATTAATGTTCTTTCCCTGTGGGATTATTAGTTTGGGGTCATTAATATTGTTTTATGCAAGTTTGCTCCCTTCTGCATTTTCAAAACCATAAATTCAGTTAATTTCATTCTTGCCGTGTTAATAAGTAATTCTCGTTCTACATTTTGAATCCTCTGCATTAAACATTTTCATAGCAATTTTAGGATGTGTTTGCATGAAAAATATAAAATGCCATCATCCTTTTCTGTCAGGAATGTGGTGGGTGGGTGCAATATCACATTAAATTAGTTTACTGTTATAGTTGACCCCTCTTAATGATAAGATTCAGTCAATATCTAGAATCAATTGAGAGAAGTACCATAAACATATATTCTTACATAAAATGTAAAAAAGGTTAGTGTTGTATTACTATAGAAAGATGAATATTTTAAAACAACTTGCCTGTACTGTATTCATAAGTACTGTATCCATTTACCTGCTAGCAATAGGCTACTGCAGTCGCTAAGACAAATGTGCTGAAACATTATGTTCTACCATGTGTACTTTTATATGTCAGAGGTTTACGCGACAGGAGTCTTTTTTTCTCTCAAATATATTTATACAATATTGTCACAGGTTTATTTCCTTGGCAGCGTACCATATGTTTGTTGTATTTATTAGTGTTGTGGTGCAGAGCCATGCTGTGTTTTCTCTGCTGACAGCAGCATTTTAGAGCGTGGGATTCAATTGAGTTAACAGTTGTTCTAGTGTGACCACAGATTGAGCCACAAACCAGCTTGGCTGATGCCGCAGTGAATCGAGAAAAGCAACATGAGCTCCCTTTGGTTTTCAAACATGTGGGGGGCTTTGTCAAACCGACAAAGGACAAATCCAATCAAATTTGATAGGAAGGTTAAAGATCTGACCACTCTACTACCCCTCTGTCTGTGTGCTGCTTACTCTACGGAATTGCCCTCATAAATCTTTTGCGTAGAGTAAAGGCGTACACAAATGCAAGGGTGTTTTAAAGGTTGTCAGGGATGAAACGCATGGTAACTGTACTACCATTCAGAGAGCCAGTGGGAGTATAGCACGGCGATGTTAGAAGTCCGGGCTGTTTCAGAAGAACTGTCTTGTGAACCCTGATATTGCATACATGCCTTGTGTTTATGTACCGTACATGAGTGATTCTGTTCACTTTATATGAATAGGTGGGTTAGTACTTGGGCTTTTAATGCCCAAGAAGATTAGCCTTACTAAGATAAGACATGTGGGTCTTTATAGGGCACATTATGTAGTATAATCTGGATCAATAATCTTACTTAGGCGAATACACTTAAGCGTAATGACTATTATAATAAAAAAATGCAGTTAAAGTGAATCTATATGACTTCCTGACACTAAATGTCACTTTAATCACCAGCATCTCAGACCAAAACAATTGATACACGAGCCACACACACACTAACATGCACGCTGTATATTTGCTCTCCTTTCGATAACGACCCCAACAGAGGGAGCCTGATGTCATTCTCTGCTTGGGATGCAATAGACGTCGCCAGGCGTCATTTTCGGAGGTGCCGATGACCATATAAGGACTTCTGGGTCTAACAGATTTTCCCTATGGGAAAAATAAATGGCATATATTCCAACCACCACCATTCAAACCACCATCTGTGATAAACTCATGTTGCAAAAACACCGGTTTTGTCAAAGGAGCATATTCACACAGGAAACGACTGGTGTTTCCCAATTTCCAGATCGCTAACTAGTCATAGTAAGCAAACAGCATATAACTTTGAAACGAAGACCTCTACATATTTGAAAGGTATGTCAAAAGCTCAATGTATTTGCACTGAACTAAACCGGAGTATGGCATAACACCAATCTGAACAATAAGAGAAATGCCATTCTGCGATCCTATTCACTTTGTAAATTTAGACTCGGAAGTGCTGCAGACTGCGAGCAGTGATGACACGACCGGCGAGGTCTATTGCTCTACTATAGCTAAGTTAAATTAACTGGACAGTTTCCAAACAATCCAGTGTGCTCTTGCCTCTACTACAGTGTTTCCTTGTATGCGAGCGAGTAATACATAATTAACGCCTCGACACTCCACACATCTCTGTGTGTCTCACGCAGGCTCCGAGCTGATGCCCAAAGCCCTGTCCACCAGGATCATCGGGGGCATCTGGTGGTTCTTCACCCTCATCATCATCTCCTCGTACACGGCAAACCTGGCCGCCTTCCTCACCGTGGAGAGGATGGACTCTCCCGTGGACTCCGCCGACGACATCGCCAAGCAGACCAAGATAGAGTACGGCATGGTCAAGGACGGAGCCACCATGTCTTTCTTCAAGGTAGAGAGGAGGCTTGAAAATAAATGTCTCACACACACACAAGGTAGCTCCACGGTAAACGTGCAAATAATAATAAATAATTTCAATAAAGTTAATAAAAATAGATTAATTAAAACAGGATGGTTACACCACTCCAACTCCCATTCCGTACAGTGGAACAGCCTGCTTCAAAAGAGATGGGTATATACTTATAGTTGTGATGTGTTGTGTCTGTGTCTATACAGTATTGGTTATGACCTTACAGGTTGTGTGTCTGTTCGTATCCCCACCTCCCCTGCATGTGTGTGCACAGGTGTTGGCAAGCCTGAACACCTTTCAAGAGGTCAAAAACACATTGATGCTTGTAGTGTAGCACTGCATAGCGAGGTGCATCTGTGCTGTGTCGTTTCTCTGAACTTCAAGCTTGTTGCATTAAATGATCATTATGAGAGTTTAGATAGTACATGCTGTGATAGGCTACAGTTACATACTGTAAAGGGTGACTGCTTTAAAGTGCTGCTGTCCCTGTGTCTCTGAAAACGTCTATCATAGACATATGCAGTGATTTGCGTCGCTAAACCGAAGCTTACATTTTCTTCTTTCCATGACCAGTTGTGCTACAGTAGAACTGCTGTATTCCCTGCTTTTATTTTCCTCACAAATTTAATTTAACTTCAACAAAAGGTGTCGTTATGACAAAGTCCAAAGTTGTCCGTGGGGGCTTTAATGTGTGGTTATGGTGGGAGTGATAGGAAAATCCGTTGCAAGAGGAATTATTCAGATAAGCCGTTTCCACACAATGTTGTAACTTAATTCTGTTCCATCTCTTATTTTGCACAGTGTGAGGCAACCTTTAAAGCCTGCGCATGCTGAGCGCAAACACATTATAGTGCTTTATGACTTGTGCGCTAAGACGTGAGGAAAAATATAGACTCATAACTTTTTACAGTAGTTGTCTCTTCGGAAGAAAAAACTTTCCCCCCTCCCCATACGAAACACTATTTTTCCCAAGAAAAAAGAAAATCAATAACATTCCACAAAAGATTTTTTCTTTCTTTTTTTCCAGTAAGATCTTAATTCCCAAAGCAAAAGCAAATTCTTTAGCTTCTCCACATCTCTGCAATGCTTGATGTCTTCTCCCATAATCATTTTTTATTCCAAAGTTTCAGCGTTTGCCTGCAGGGTCTTTGACTTTATTTTATTATTTTGAGATTTGCGTCAGATGCATCTGCTACTACTGCCTTGCAGAATAACACATGTAACAGAGTTACAGTTTCTCTCGGTAACAAAATGAAAACATTGCACATTTCTATTGGAAAATGGGGAATATAGTCCACAAGTTCTGACATTCAATATCTAGAGATGTGGTTGAATAGTTCATAAATACTGTATGTGGTTGCAATGGCTCTGCTGAGAAGGGCGAGCTTGAAGAGGCTTCTCTGACTTGATTATGTAATCGTTGTTTCTCTTTCCGTGGCTGACACTTGTTTAATTTCATTTACTTGAAGCAAGGGCAGTCTGAAACATTACAGGAATTGCACGGCATTGTAACAAATGCCCGGTAGATCGCTTTACCGCACCGTTGTGACGAAAAGAGAGCTGAGCCGGAAGGCAAAGCTCTCGATCTACCGGGCAATTTTTG